>JALLAX010000035.1:12500-20000 GCA_036939555.1 Discostella stelligeroides
GGTTGAAGAGAAATATGCTATTACTTGGACAAGTCTTAAAGAACAAATCTTTGAGATGCCAACAGGTGGATCAGCAATAATGCGTAATGGTGAAAATTTATTATACTTAGCTCGGAAAGAGCAGTGTTTGGCACTTAGTACGCAACTTAGAACATTCAAAATAAATGATTACAAAATTTATAGAATTTTTCCGAGCGGTGAAGTACAATATTTACATCCAAAAGATGGTGTTTCCCCTGAAAAAGTAAATCCAGGTAGAACAGCAGTAAATAGTCGTGGCTTTTCTATTGGGAAAAACCCAAATCCTGCTTCAATTAAGTTTAGTGGAATTACAACTTATGAAAGTTAATTTATATTAAGATTAGCATTATTCCTGCTAGTCTTTTGGCGAGATGGCAGAGTTGGTCGATTGCGTCTGATTTGAAATCAGATGAATCTTTGCGGATTCCGTGGGTTCGAATCCCACTCTCGCCTTTATTTTTCTAAACAATTCCATCTCAATTTAATTGTTTTAATATGTGCTTAACTGTGTCAAAATATTTTATGGCTATTTCTTATGGGTAAAGTGTATGATTGGTTTGAGGAACGATTAGAAGTTCAAGCAATTGCAGATGATATTTCAAGTAAATATGTACCACCCCATGTAAATATTTTTTATTGTTTTGGTGGTATAGTTTTTACATGTTTTCTAGTTCAAGTTGCTACTGGCTTTGCTATGACATTTTATTATAGACCAAGTGTTGTAGACGCCTTCGCATCGGTTGAATACATTATGACAAGTGTTAACTTCGGTTGGTTGATTCGTTCAATTCACCGTTGGTCAGCGAGTATGATGGTTATGATGCTAGTATTACATGTTTTCCGTGTATATTTAACTGGTGGGTTTAAAAAACCACGAGAACTGACATGGGTAACCGGCGTAATTTTATCTGTTGTTACCGTTTCTTTTGGTGTAACTGGCTATTCTTTACCGTGGGATCAGGTAGGATTCTGGGCCTGTAAAATTGTAACAGGAGTTCCTGCAGCTGTTCCAATTGTTGGGCCACCATTAGTTTTAGTTCTACGTGGGGGTGAAAGCGTTGGTCAAAGTACTCTTACTAGATTCTATAGCGCACATACGTTTGTGTTGCCACTAGCTGCTGCAGTTTTAATGTTAACACATTTCTTAATGATTAGAAAACAAGGTATTTCAGGACCTCTTTAATCTGAATTCGGTAATTTAAATTTAATCTTTTTAATAAGGAAATATTATGTCAATAATTAAGAAACCAGATTTAACAGATCCAAAATTAAGAGCAAAACTTGCAAAAGGTATGGGTCATAACTATTACGGTGAACCAGCTTGGCCAAATGATTTATTGTATCTTTTCCCCGTTTGCATTTTAGGAACATTTGCTTGTTGTATTGGATTAGCTGTGATGGCACCTACACAAATGGGTGAACCTGCTGATCCATTTAATACTCCCTTAGAAATTTTACCTGAATGGTATTTCTTCCCGACTTTTAATTTATTAAGAGTATTACCAAATAAATTATTAGGAGTTTTAGCAATGGCAGCAGTCCCTGCTGGATTAATTACAGTACCATTTATTGAAAATGTAAATAAATTCCAAAACCCATTCCGTCGTCCAATCGCCAGTTTAGTTTTTATCGTTGGCTTTATCTTTGCGGTTTGGTTTGGTATCGGAGCGTGTTTACCTATTGATAAAGCTGTTTCATTAGGTTACTGGTAATCAGTTTATTTTTATTATAAATTTATTGGTAGAGCTTCTTTTCTACCAATAAATTCTTTATATTTTGTATTTCAAATTTTTCCAAAAAGGTCTTGACATTTTCATTAATGATTTTATAAGATTATTTTTGCATCATATACTGCAATATTAGTAAAATTCATGTTAAACAATGGATTTTACTAATATAATTTTTATAATGATAAAATATGTCCATAAATAACTTACAGTTTTGGTTAAGCAGTGTTTTATCTTTATTAATTAATATTAATCAAGAGACAATCCTTGATTTTTTAAATATTGATGGTCCTTTTAATACTGAAGATTACTCCTATTTAGCTGGAGCCTCTACAATTTCAACACCAGTTTCTTTTGAGACTTTTAAATTGATAATACAAGCTATATGGAGACATTACCAACATGGTTTAGGGTTTGTTGATATTGAAAATATTGCAATTTTTATTTTAGTTGTAAGATTTATTTTTCTTTCAAAAAAATATAATATCAAAACAGGCTTTTTTATCACGTGTATTGGTTTAGGGGCTGGCTATTTATGGTATATGCACTTAAGGGATTTAGCATATTTTTATATGCGTACTTTATGGATGTGTCCTTTAACTCATAATCTTGCATATGATTTTAGTGAGATTTACTATCAACAAATGAGTGAGTTTTCTAAAGCTGGTTCACGTTTTGATAGTCGTACCTTTTATGGTCCTGCAATTCGAGCTTTTACAAATATAACAAGTAATGATAATTATCGTTATGATCCAATCTCAATGATTTGGTCTTATCTACCAACTGATATTAAGTTTGTAAGTGATAAAATATATTATTTCTTAACTTTAAAAGCTATTCCACAAACTTACCGATTTATAGACACACAAATAACTAATTTATCAGGTATGTTATGGTATACTTTTATCGTTCGGATAAACAAACGGTATTGTCCATATTTGTTAAGATGGCATTGGACTTTTTTATTAGGCTTAGATTTTGTTGAAAGACCATTTATTTACGTTCAATACCGTTTAATATATTATTTAAATGAAATATTGATTCCTAATAACTATTTCCGTGAAGCAGAGCTAGTAACCAATCTTTTGATTACATTGGTAGCTGCTCAATACATCTTTATAACTTTAGGTATGTTACACGCCTTATGCGGTCAATATTTTTATTTTCCGTTTCTTACAGAAAATACCGAATTGCATATTGGTTTACGGCCAAAAGATAGTATCTACAGTGGAGGACATACAATTTGGCAAAATAAACGTGCTTATATGATCAGCCAACAAGCTTCCTCTAAATTAAAGAAATACCGTTTTGGTACTATTCGATCAGCTTACAGTAAATTACCTAGATTTTGGTATGGTTGGTTAGGGCGCGGTACTTTAAATGATCTTACAAATGAAGAATATGAAGACTATCTAAAAAATAAAGATAATAAAGATTCTATTCAAAAAGCGAAACGTCGAAACTCAAAAATTCGATGGGAATATCGTCAAGAAAGATTAAAAAAACGTTTCATTCAACTATTAGCAAAATTTGGAATTAAAATTAGTGATACGGGTGATAATAATAGAGGTGATGATCTGTATGACGAGTTTAAAAAGTTTTCTAAAAAATAATTCACTTTATCTTTCTATATAAAGTAAATAAGGAAATTTATTTACTTTATATAAATTTTTTTCTCTACAATTAGCTTATTAATTTATAAATTCTTATAATGATGAACCTAACCCTGAATAAGCTCCGTAGAAGAATAAAGAAACAATTGTTATTACCGCGAACCCACCTACTAAACCTATAAGCCATAAAGGAACTCGACCGGTATTTGCCATATAAAAAAACTCCTATTTGGAAAGATTAATTGAAAAAATAACTTGAAAATAATACAGCTAAAACAAAAATTAATAAAAGTCCCCAATAAAGAGAAGTTCTATTTAATTCTACAGCTTGTTTATTTGGATTTGGACCTGTCATAAAATTTACCTCGTATATGTTATGTGAATATTAATTTATCGTTGAATAAATTGCATAGCTGTAATACCACCTAAAAAGAACACTGTTGGAATTGCTAATCCATGAACTGCTAACCAACGAAAAGTAAAAATTGGATATGCTACAGGTTGATTAATATTGTTTGACATTGTTTTACCTCTTATAAACCTTTAGTTAAATCTTCTAATTCTTGTTTTGCACTGAAACGATCGTTTACTAATGGTACTTGTTGACGATCTTGTGTAAAATACTCATTAGGGCGTGGTGTTCCAAAAACATCATAAGCTAGCCCCGTACTAATAAATAACCATCCTGATACAAAAAGAGAAGGAATAGTAATAGTATGAATAATCCAGTAACGTACACTTGTAATAATATCTGAAAACGGGCGTTCACCTGTAGATCCACCAGACATAACTAATATTCTCCTATAAAAAATGATTGTTGCTCATTCAAGAACTTAACCTAAAGCGGGCAGGGGGAATCGAACCCCCATCATTAGCTTGGAAGGCTAAGGTTTTACCACTAAACTATGCCCGCATAGACTAATTATAGAATTATGCGAGTATAAAAAGCAATAAAAAAGATTATAAATTTTCCAATTTTAAATCTAAGAATTTAGCTAAATCGGCAGCTTGATCCTCTAAGTCTGAAATTGAATCTGGTTGTTGAACAGGTGTTAATGGTATTTTTCGCTCATCTTTAAGGCACAAATAAATAATCCTTTGAGGGTTTAAGCCTTCTGAGATTTTTATTCCAATTGATCGAATATTATTTAATGGGTAAGTTAAAAGAATTTCTCTATTTTTCCCAGGGAATCCTTTTCTTACAACTTTTACAAGGTTTTCAATTTTATTATATTCATTATAACCACTACCTATATCCCAAAATAATGTTGCAATTATATAAAGACTTAATCCAAAACTTAAAGTTCCGTAAAACATCATTACGATACCTTGAGGTATAAATACCAATTGAGTAGTATTTGTAAAGGGTAGTAAATTTATTTTTAAATAACTTGATATACCTGCTAGTAAAAACATTAACCCGCCAACTAATAATAACAATGCCCAAAAATAATTACTAAAACGTCTTGATCCAACAATTTTCTCTTGACGAATTTGATCTGACATTTGAGAATCTTAAATTAATTTAATAGATTTTAATCCTAAGAATAAACCCGACGCAAGTGCAAAGCAAAATCCAACTAGTAAAAAATAATTAATAATAATTGACATAGAATTTTTTAATTATATAAAAATGAAGTTTATAAAATTTTTTCCGTATATTAGTATATATTATATAGTAATCTATATAAAAATTTTGGTTGGTAAAAATTTTCATTAATTTTTTAAATACCTTAGATTAATTAAAAACTTTACTATTAACTTCATTAAATTTTAAATTAAATTTATGGCTAATTTTATTAAACCGTATAATGATGATCCGTTTGTTGGGCATTTAGCAACACCCATTACTTCTTCATCATTAACTAGAGCTCTTTTAAAAAATCTACCTGCATACCGTTTTGGTTTAACGCCATTATTACGTGGTTTAGAAATTGGTTTAGCACATGGATATTTTTTAATTGGTCCGTTTGCTAAATTAGGTCCGTTACGTAATTCAGATATTGGATTACTAGCAGGCTTCTTATCGACTATTGGGTTAATTCTTATTTTAACTTTAGGATTAACTATTTATGGAGCAGCTTCTTTTGGCGAAGATAAGAATAGTGGTCCACAGTTACAAACTAAAAAATCATGGGATCAGTTTAAAGGTGGATTCTTTGTGGGTGCTTGTGGAAGCGCAGGATTTGCTTTTATTTGCTTATCAAGTATCCCAACGTTTACATTAAATTAAACTTTTTATCAGAATAAATTAGTTAAAAATGACTAATTTATTCTTTAAGTTACTTTATTTACATTATTTATAAACATTAATTAAAATGAATTCTATAAATTTGCAAGAAGAATACGCTAAAACAGAAATAGCAAAACTTTTAAATTTGTTGGATGAAGAGCTAGTAGGTTTAGCACCTGTAAAGGCGCGTATTCGTGAAATTGCAGCGTTATTATTAATTGATAAATTAAGAAAGAATTTAGGCATTACAGCAAACAGCCCAGGTCTCCATATGTCTTTTACTGGAAGCCCAGGCACTGGTAAAACTACTGTCGGATTGAAAATGGCGGATATTTTATTCCAATTAGGGTATATAAAACAAGGGCATTTATTAACTGTTACACGTGATGATTTAGTAGGTCAATATATCGGCCATACTGCTCCTAAAACAAAGGAAGTTCTTAAAAGAGCTATGGGTGGTGTATTATTTATTGATGAAGCTTATTATTTATATAAGCCGGATAACGAAAGAGATTATGGTTCTGAAGCCATTGAAATTTTATTACAGGTAATGGAAAACCAACGTGATGATCTAGTCGTTATTTTAGCAGGATATAAAGAGCCAATGGATAAATTCTATGAATCAAATCCAGGTTTATCGTCACGAATCGCAAATCATATAGATTTCCCTGATTATACAGTTCAAGAGCTATTAACAATTGCAAAAATGATGTTAGAAGAACAACAATATCAACTAACTCCTCAAGCTGAAATTGCTTTGACTGATTATATTGCTCGAAGAAAACAAAAACCTTTATTTGCTAATGCTCGTAGTATTAAAAATGCATTAGACCGAGCTCGAATGCGTCAAGCAAACCGCATTTTTGATAGTCGAGGTCAAGTACTGACAAAAAAAGAATTAGTTAATATTGAGGCGGATGATATCTTACAAAGTACGATATTTAATTAAAAACTATAAATTTTTTAATATATATAAATATGAGTTTATTAATTGTAGGAGCAACAGGTACTTTAGGGCGTCAAATTGTTTTACAGGCTTTAACTAAAGGTTATCCGGTTAGATGTTTAGTACGCAATTTTCGTAAAGCTAATTTTTTAAAAGAGTGGGGCGCAGAATTAATTTATGGTGATTTAAGTATACCTGAAACAATTCCTCCATGTTTTCAAGGTATTACTGCTGTTATTGATGCCTCAACAAGTCGTCCTTCTGATTTAGACATAGTCAAAACTGTTGACTGGGATGGCAAATTGGTATTAATTGAAGCGGCAAAAGCAGCAAAAGTAAAACGCTTTATATTTTGTTCTACCCAAAATTTAGATAAGTTCTCTAATATTCCTTTAATGAAAATGAAACAAGGAATTGAGATTAAGTTAAAACAGTCACAAATTCCCTATACAATTTTCCGTTTAACAGGTTTTTATCAAGGTTTAATTGAACAATATGCTATTCCAATTTTAGAAAATCTGCCTATCTGGGTAACAAACGAAAATACTTGTGTATCTTATATGGATACGCAAGATATTGCAAAGTTTTGTTTAAAATCTTTGCAACTTCCAAATACTAAAAATAAAACTTTTTTTTTAGGGGGACCAAAAGGGTGGATTTCGTCAGAAATTATAAATTTATGTGAACAACTTGCTGGCCAATCTGCCAAAGTTAATCAGATTCCTCTTTTTGTTTTAAAAATAATTACTAGATTTTTAGGTTTCTTCGAGTGGGGTCAAAATATTAGTGATAGATTAGCTTTTGTAGAAATTTTAAATGTTGAAAATGATTTTTCAAAATTGACGTTTGATTTGTATAACACTTTTAAAGTTAAACCAAATGAAATTAATCAATTAGATGACTATTTCTTAGAATATTTTATTCGTTTGTTAAAACGATTAAGAGATATTAATTTTGAAG
>JALLAX010000036.1:0-28934 GCA_036939555.1 Discostella stelligeroides
CATTGCCCATCAATCTTTCCAAATCATCATCGGTGATTCTACGCATTCCATTTCTATCGTCATTGGGTTCATCCAAGACATCATCGAATAATTCGTTGGAATTGAATGATCGTGGAGAGTCTGGCATTTTCATGTTATTGATGTTGCTACCGTTGTCGTTGCTGTGCCGCCTTATTGTCACTTCGTTGGTGGATTGCAATTGCAATGTCGTCGACATCGACATTGTTCGATCGCCGTCATGATGATGTTCGCTCATCATTGCCGTCGATGCAATAATATTAACATCGTCATCGCCGTCGTCTACACGGGCAGTGTGTGCAATGCCCTTGGTTATTTCAAGAGGTTTCATCATTCTTTGTGCCATTATTCATTATTCACTCTCCATTCCAGTGCGCCTTCCATTATCATTCTCTCTCTCTCTCTTGAGTTTCTCGGTCGATCGGCAAGAAGAGAGAGTTGAGATATAAGCGATAATAGTAAGTGTGACTCTAGTAGGAAAGATCGCCAAGAGACCCTCGCAGCGTACGAATTATTCACCAGCATCAGCACCGTTCCATGCACCATGATTATTTCACCGTGTAGAACAAACACAACGACCGATCAATAGCAATAGACGAAACGAACAAATAATCTTCACTCAATATATGGAAATAGAAGGGTATGCCTAATTACTGATATTCATAGGTTTGGATATAGTCTACGACACTTATGTCGCTTCTATTCCTCATATTCGACATGAGTCAGAACAGTGCTCCCACGATAACATAACACGAAGTTCCTCCGGAGAGAGAGAGAGTGAGCAAGCAGGGGATGATTTTCTTCATTCATGTGATTCATGATCATACTGCACATGTATTTCTGCAATAAGTGGAGAATGGTTATGATCAGTGATCAACCAAATTCTGTCAAACAACCAGGAGCGAGGAGGGAGTGATCACTGACATTGAATACTTGTTTCTTATACAGCTTAAACGAACAAAAATCGATTCATTTCAATTCAACAGTCCACAACAAAAGGCAATCAGAAAAGTACTAATTCTATTGCCCCATGGAGCTCTGAAGTTGCACAGGAGGCACCGACGAAGCCCTGAGGCACTAATCCTCGGGAAGAGTCATCTTAATTCGGAAAAGTTGTTTCTTATGGTCCTCCTTTGGCTTAATTGTGTACGTGTACCGTGGATGGTATTTCTTGTACCATTGACAAAATGCATCTTCGAGCTCCTTGTTTGAAGAGATGGTAATTGCTTCCCCTTCTTCATCAACATAGGTACATTTGGCTCGGCTAAGGAAAGCACAGTCTTGGTTGCTGTTGGAAGCTTCTGCTTTCGGAGCTACTTCGTTGCTGGCTTTGTTAGATTCGGAAAGAACCACATCAGGTAATGCATTACCATTAACAATGTCTTTTTCCCAACCATTTTCCTCAATAGGCACGTTAACATCCCCACCCGCTTCAAGAACGGTTGTGGGGTCAGTGGCCTCTGTTTCGGTGGCAAAGGTTTGATGCTCAAGGATGAAAGTTTCCTTCTTCATCACGGGGAAAATATAGACAGCAGTGATGAACGACAACCTTGCAAAGGACAATTGGGAAGCTGATTTATCCCAAATATCCTGTACTCGGAGTCGACGCACTTGGACTTTTGATAATGATATGAGTCAAAAGAAGCGTAGATCAAGAGTCAAGAGTCAAAGTTCCTTATATGATGCTTATTAGACTTACCTTCCACAGTTGTCAATCTCGAGCTTTAGAACAAGTCCGCGGCTATGACTGTCAACTGATACAAATTCACCGGTAAGATTTGCACAGAAAGAAAACAATCATACTTGATTTCATTTTGTCTTACCATAACCTTTCAACTCTGTAACCGTCTCTCCTTCAGGGCGATTTTCAACACATCGGCTACAGTAGTAGACAATGGAATGTTCGTAGTACAAACCAAGTAGGGGTGACTGCAGACACAAGCAACAATATTCGTTTGGGCGAAGACCGAATTCCACCTCTTCCCTCTCAACCTTTTCGGTGGCAGTAACGACTGATTCTGTTTTTGGAAGAGCAACCATCATCAGGTATTGTTTCTTCTTGGATTACGCCGGTGGATCTGCCAGTCCTCGGTCTATCGATGTTTCTTCAATGTGTCAAAAGTGTTCATCCTTTTGCTCTCTGAGGAAGTGTAATGTTACCTACTTCTATTCACATCAAAGTCTTTTGAGATCTTTTGTTTGGACACTTCAAGGAATAAGAGAGTTATACTTGGCGGGAAGAGATGGACTTGGCCATAGTGCGGACCATGAGTCACCATGAAACGAGTTTGGGACCAATGACATCAATTCGCAGAACAATAAACAGAAAGAAGATTAAAAGACGAAATGCTCCCCGTGGTAGTTACTATCATCATTTTATTGCATCCTATCCTACGGCAATATGGCGCTCCGAAATTGTGAATCATCCATCAACAATTATTCTCTTTCTTTTTTCCACTTGAAATATCTTTGGAAATAAGTGATGCGACTGGAGGAGGAACTTTTGCACATTGTTCCAATGATTTTTGGAGATTGGTCATGGTTACAGAAACTGGTGTTGTACATGAAAAATGTTGGAGAAATAAATTCAAGTGTATTTACATCAAATTACTAAACAATTCGCAAAGATCAGTGATCGGGGGACATTAGAACACTACAACACATGGTCATCCGCACCGCTATCTACCACCTACAATGCACTATTTTGGGGGGATAGTCATCGAAATCCGAAAGCGAAACAGCTTTTCACTGTACTTTTTTATTGCCGTTGCCGTTTCATTTTCATGGAACTTCTTGAAAAACTGGCGAAAGGCATCTTCCAATTCTTCATTAGAAGAGATGGTGGTAACCTCATCGTCTTCATCGATATAGGTGAATTTTGCTTTGGTGAGAAGACTCTCAACAGCAGTAAATCTGGTGTTCTTTTTTGGTTCCCAATCATCATCAGAAGTCACAGTGAGTTTGTCCATTTCCACATGAAGGTCAATTGAATTTGCCTTCGTGGATTCATGCTTGTTGTTGGTCTTCACGTTGTTAACAACATCTTCACCTATTTCAGAGAAGTCGCCATCCTTTTCCCACACATAATCAGAATTTACGGTCATGTTCCCGTCGTTGGACATTGCATTAGTTGTATCTTCCTTGTTTGTGGCCTTTGCTTCGAGAACAAAACTACCAAGTTTGGGTTTGTAAGAAGCTTTGATAGAAGGGAAGATGCATTCGGCTGCGAAAGTTGACAGTTTGGCGAAGGAAAAATTAGAGGTAGATTTATCCCAAAGACCTTCAACGCTAACACGTCGGTTCTCAACCTGTTGCCAGACAATGACGAAAAGAGCAGGAAAGGCATGAGCAGTTTGGTGTAAATTTACAATGCTCAGTGAATGATGCATATCAAACAGAAACTCAACAATTCCACCATTGTCTATTTTGAGCTTGACCTTCACTTGGCGGCTGAATTTCTTGTCATCTGGTAGGAGATCAGCTATGATCAGGCACAAGAACAATGAGGCAAAAATGGTAATTATTCTGTACTTGTTGTTACCCACCAGATACTGATGCTATTTTCATGTGCAAGTTTGGTGTCTTGCCCAAGTATGTTTCAACGCATCGGGCACAACCAACTTGGTTGGAGTTCGAGACGTAAATATACCCAATGATGGGCCACTGCTTACAATAGCTACAACACATAGCACTTTTGTGCACGATGAACTCGACATCCTCCCCCCCCTCGCCTGTTTGAGTAGAAACCAAAGCTGTTTTGGACAGTTCAGTCATCGTTACAGTCGTGATTATTCTCTGAGGATGATGTATTGGTTCTTAGCTTTGTGAAGTATTACTTTATGAGTGAACAATGTTCACATCCTTTTGCTCACCTCTTGTTGATCCTTTTCACATGTAAATCCTCATACTACGACATAGTGGAGAAATTATATTCTGTGTTATTTGGCGAGAAAAGATGGAGTTGGTCGTGCACAGTCGGAGTCGGACCATGAGCTTGCCACCATAGACATCATTGCAAGTAACAAGTAACAATCAACAGAAAGAAAGATTGGAGAATAAAACTTGTCTCTAGCCTGGATACACTGATGGAGAGTTCAAATGGCTTAAAGCCTAACAGCTTATCCTACTCAACGCGACAGAAATGCCACGTTTCTACCGTTAATGCCCATGACAGTTGCCTAGCATCATTTTGTTGCATCCACATCCTACGGCAGCGCGTGATGAGGAAATGCATTTTCTTCCAGAGCCCAAACCATGTTTGTGAAAAGACATGTTCCATTCCATTGTCCGAAGATACGACGTCTTTGCTCTGGCAAGGAACTCAGAACGTTCAACATGATTGCCCTTGCCCTAAGGTAAGACAATTCTCATTGCAATAACCATCATCTTGGCAGGAAAATTTGGGTGTATTCAAGTCCAGTTTAGCGATGATATCCTCAATCTCCTCCACTTTGATACGAAGAACTTGGACTACTGACAATGGGATGTTGTCGGTACAGATAAGCGACGGCGTCGGCTTACTGTCTCCACCATTGTCAACCTTTAATTTGCGCGAATCTAAACATGGAGCTGGCTCCTCATAATCATCTTCATTGAAAGATGGATTAGAAACGACCGAAAGGAATAGAGATATAAGCGAGTAATTATGCGGAATGATTGACTCACCAGAGGAAGGAGACTTAGTAGTACCAGGAACAGTCACTGTCACAAATAGAGATTCTCGTGGTACAATTGTGGTACATTTCGATTCCCTAAAGAACCTCAGAACAGCTCCTTCTAATTCGTCGTCTGTGGAAATTGTAATTTCTACTCCATCTTTCTCAAAGTAAGTGATCTTCGCTTTGTCAAATGCATCATGGCATGGACCCTTGTCCTCGTGCTCGTGGATGAATTGTGCTGCAACGGACCTCAACTGTTCAATGGAGAATTCACAACCAAATGGATTATTGCAAATCGTCCACAGATTTATGATTCGAACTTGGACTGATGATGTTAATGAACAATAGAAACAATTCTTTCGTTGGGGTTTTGCTCTTGTCACTTGGAAACCAAAAGGGAATAGTAAAGAAGTACTTACCATTTCCGCCATAATCAATCTTGAGCTGAATGTTCTCATTTTCGGCTTTGAACGATGCTAGTAATATAATATATATATGGATGAGAAAAATAAAACATATGGACAATAGTTTCCCTTAAAACAATAACATCATCATCTGCATTTCACTTACCATCGATGATGTGCGAGAACCTTGAAAACAAGGACGACGGTTCGTAGCATGCCCATTTCAACGTTCTCGGATTCGGGTGTTCACTCATGCATCGGCGACATTTCACACGTTGAAAAGAGCATCCCCCATCATCATCATGACTCAACGTTGCACTATCCGCGTAGAATGTCCCGACGATTGGTTCCCTGAAACATGTATCGCAACGCTGCCACAGGATGGAGAATCCCCGGAGACCCCCGCAAAATGACACTTTTGAAGAAAGCGTTGACAGCACGGCACACTGTTCCTCCTCCGCCCTTGCCAAAGCGGCGGCTTTTTCCTCTGCATCTTTTTGTGCTTGCGATGGTGCTGGTTTCTCCTTGGAAAGATCTATAGGATTCCCGAACTTGTCGGTGATGAGTAGGGTCCTGCGCTGCATTGTTGTTGTTGTTGCTTGGGCTTCACTTCCCCGATGTTGAGACAAAGACGATGGTGGTGGTGGTGGTGGTTGAGAAGGATGTGACATGGGGCTCGTCGTGCTTGCTGGAGAGAAAAAAGAAAGAATTGGACTGTTACGATCATAGTCTTTCACATTTAAATCTTCGACGGCAATCCCATGACATCCGGGCTTCACTTTCAAGGTGGTGGCGATTAAGGAAGGATAACGCGCCATGGCTTTATGTCAATGCAGGAGGTCTCTAAGAGAGAGTTCTCAAATAGCGATGCTGAATAGAGATGAGCATTGTAGGAAAGATCGCCAAAATAACTTATTCGGCCGTGCGTGACGGATGGGCACATCATAACATACTAAACCTCAGCAATCTTCTGACTCTATCTGAGATTCCTTCCACTTCCACCACCATGAGAATGATAAGACTAACGACGGCCAACATCTCCCCCCTGTTCCGGCAGTGCCGCCGCAGAATCGGTATCGTCGTAATCTGCATCATCATTATACTGCAATCGTGCAACAGCAACAGCAGGAGCAGCAGCAGTTGTTGTTGCAGCGCGTTCTCCTCCTCTCCGTCAACCTCCTTCTTCTTATCCAGTCGACCAGCCAACAAAATAATTGCCGAGCTGGCTTCGACTAGTACCAGAAGTTCATCAACAATAAAGTTATTGTCATCCCATCGTTTTGTTCGAACTCATCCCTCCACGAAAACAACACTCCTTCTGCTATCCTTATCCCCTCGTGACTTATCACGAAGCTACGATGCATTACTGGAGCGTCTGCCTTCCCAAAACATCCTTTCCGTCATTGACGAGCAATTTATTGCAGGGGGTGGTACACCCATTACCGCATCCGATCTATCCACCCAAGCCGGAATATCTCTCTCTCAGGCACGTAAGGAATTAACCACATTGGCCTCCTTGACACGTGGAGATATTGCCGTCTCGTCCGATGGAGAATTAATCTACACGTTTCCAACAACAACAAATAAGAGTGTCTCCTCGGTGTTAATGGAAACGAATGCAAAATACAAGGCATTGAAAGTATGGCAAGATAAGGTATATCCTACGGGATTGTATGTGACCAAAGTAGGGTTTGGATTGGTCTTGCTTGCGTCGTTGGTGGCTATTTTTAGTACTATTTTCTTCATTTCGACGAGCGGTGGTAGTAGTGATAGAGATGACGATGATCGTAGTGGTAGGGGAAGGCGAGGTGGTGGTGGCGGTGGTGGAATGATGGGAATGCCAGGTGGAGGATTTGGAGGATTCTGGGGGCCATCTCCCTTTGACTTCTTTTATTATCGTCCCTATTCTTCACGATATTATTATGTCGATGATGGTACAGTTACTACTGCAAGAAACAGAAGGAATGACGATGAAATGGGATTTTTAGAATCGGTATTCTCCTACGTATTTGGTGACGGTAATCCCAATGGCGATGTGGAGGTACGACGACTCAGTCTTGCGGCGGATATGATTCGCAAGAATGGTGGTGCGGTATCGGCCGAACAACTTGCGCCGTTTTGTGATGATGCACCCATGCCGATCATGGAGGAAATAACAGGGGGAGATAGTAGTAGTATTGACAAGGAACGTGCCTATGTCGATGAGAGCTTTGTGTTGCCCATTGTTGCTCAATTGGATGGCGAGCCGCAAGTTACCGAAGAGGGGGATATTGTGTATGTGTTTCCTGAGTTGATGACGTCGGCTTCGTCATCGTCTTCGTCGTCATTATCCTCAGTAGAATCAACACGACTGCGAAGAGAATCGAAAATATTGCGTCGGGCAGGATTGGAGGATGATGCACCCACCAGCACCATCAAGACATTGCTAAACATGAATAGAATCAGTACGAAGGGGGCATTGGAACGATCTGATCTTATTGATGTCTTGGAAAAGGCATTGCCGAATTATGAACAGGAGGATGTGAATGAAGACGTCGATGCCGATCCCGCATTGTTATTGGAACGTGAGTTCAAATTCAGCTTGGCATCACCTATACAGACAATACTTGCTGGAGGATTGGGCGTGGTGAATCTTGGCGGAGCGCTCTACCTTGGTAACCTCCTCGGACAATAGATCNAAGGCGCTCTTGGAGAGAAATGTGGGAAGTGTCAAGCGGAAGTTATCGGCAGCAGCCCGCTTTGGGAGACGAATGAGACAGCTTGGATCGGGATCAGGGGATGTCATCTTTAGCACAAGCATGGAATTGGATGAAGTGGGTAAGAAGAAAGAAAAGGATATGATAAAAGATTTTGATAGAATATTGGAAGAGAAGGGGAGTGGATCCGCTTGGGAGTAGAGTCTGTTATTCATAGTTTAACAAACATTCTTAATTAAGAACAGTTATCTATGCTCGAATCCTTATCCTACTGCACAGCTCTGATGAATACAAATAAAATGGTTCACCGCAGTGCTCTAATTGCAACCAACACTATCTTTTGTGTCCGATAGTAAATTCTTGGTGAGATATTAAAGAAAGCGACAACAAGTCATTTGTGAGTGTGAGCGAAAATAATGATGTAGTAAATGTCGATTCCCTCCCTCGTGGATTGCCTCTCAGAAACGGATGCAAAAGCATTAATGTCTAACACAACAGGGGGAATCAACATAACATTCCATATTTTGCTATTCTTAAAGGATATAGCCGCATGCATTTACGAGATATGAGTCACGACATCGATTCAAATCGATGTGTGCCCCCTCACCAGCTAATTCTCATGGCGCCTCGGTTTTTACTACGGCATAGATAAGGACAAAATAAAGCGACGACAGAACAAAAGATGAGATATCTTACCACATCCTCGGTCCCTTTTATCAGTGCGACCAGAAGATATTATGACTCCGATCAGAATTTATCATGCAATGTTTAATGTTTGCCACAATCTGCTACGATCATGAATTGTTTTGTCTCCCCGCCAAAAATAGTGTTATGTAAAGCAGAGAACGGTTTCAGGCGCAGAGATCTCGTTCATTATTTGTCAATTTTTTCGAGGATATCATTTCAAGAGTCAACACAGAATGTTGTGTGCTTAGTTTGATTGACTTTGCTTTCTGAGCGATTAAATAATGGTGGCATAAAATCCTAGCTGCAAATCGTTATGTGCTCGTACATCATCAATAACAAGACTGCATTAACATTACAGCACCTAAAACAAATAATGTGCAATCCTCTGTACACATCATGCACATCAAGAAGTAGTATGCGACGGTGGTTCCTGTTCAAAGCCTCGACACCAATCCGCTCTCTCTCAATCGTTCCTCTGCGCTCGTTTGCAAGACTTCACCAAACACATCCAATCTCAAGAATTGTCGTAATTCCTGAACGGATCGCACTCCAAACGCTTGAGGTGCGGATGTTTCGCCCATATCCTTCGCGGAACATACAATCCCTCCACCATTGGGTGGAACTTTCACGCCCTTCGGCAACACAAACTCCTTCTTCATCCAATGCTGTAATCTCCGCACGACGTACAACATGGTCTTCATGTCACGTTCCAAATCAAATCCTAGCAATTCGGCTAATCCAAGGTAGATACATAATCCATGCTGAACGTCATCGGTGAAAAATCGCGTGGTAGGATTAGGCTTGATGCGGATAATCCCATCCTCATTGCTTTTGGAAGATTCATCAATGATGCATGGTGAGAGTACGGCACCAAGGCGGGAGTTGTGAGTGAGACCATAGCCCATTAATTTGGATAATGTCCCTTCACGATGGATGAGCCCTGGTGTGCTGCCACTGGCACAGAAAGTGTCGTCTACCTCTTGGATGTCATTCTCTTTACCAAACAACTCCTGCCATTCCCTACGAAGCGCCACACCCGTTAACCCACTCCGTTCACCCAAATCGTGCGGACTATTCCCCAACCAGTTCATAACCTTCCGTCCAATGGGTTCTCCTCCATGCAATGCCGTAATCGGATCATATCCCCGCGGAGACAAGAGTCGCTCAATGGCATCGATGACGAAGTACATTTCCCCACCGGCGATGGCCGTAATGAGCTGTCCTGCCAATGGCTTGGCAGCGCCATCGGCATAGAAGCGTGGGAGGGGAGTGCATTCTTTCTTGGTGTTCCATGAGATCATGCCGTCGTCGTTTTCACCAAACACATCATCTTCTGATGAACTATCCTTGCTACCACCAAAGAGGGCCACCAATATACAAGGATGTAAGATCTGATTTGTCGAATTGAGTGTGCATGACAAGAATCCAAGTGATGAATAGGGATCGGCATGGTC
Organism: Discostella stelligeroides; assembly: GCA_036939555.1. Classification (NCBI taxonomy): domain Eukaryota; phylum Bacillariophyta; class Thalassiosirophyceae; order Thalassiosirales; family Thalassiosiraceae; genus Discostella; species Discostella stelligeroides. Next base: position 9,918 of record JALLAX010000036.1, read on the forward strand.
CGAAAGCGAGTGAGTCAGCAGTAGTTCAAGCGTGGGTGAGGATGGTGGTGTTGGAAAATTACTGCTCGGAGTAGAAGCACGTTGGTGGACGGATGTAGCCGTGGTCGCTGCTGTCGAAAGAATGGCTGGAGGAGCCGAGACGGTGGAACCCTCCTTGGCCTGCTTCAACTGCTTGTGCGTCTGCGCCGCCAGAACCATGGCATTCCTTGCGGTAGTCACTGTCTCGACCACATTACTACTACTACCCTCTCCTCCGAGTACTGTATTCTTCCATACCATTTCTTCTTCGCGAACCGTACCATCTCCCCCTAAATTTCGATCACTACTCAATCCCAAAAACTCCAATTTCTTGCCAGTAGTTTCATTCTGCAATACTCTATCCAACAAGATTTGAACATGATGTCGACAATAGGCAGTACTCGGCGATAAAGCCACTTGCAATTGTGGAAATCGTCCATGCAATGTCACCTCCCCGGCCTTTAACGATTTGCACAAGTAGGGAAAGGCCTTGAGTGCGAATAATCCCAGTGGACGTTTCCATTTTATAAAATTGGCCGGACGCGCTTCATAAAACGCTATCCGAGACATCCAATCGAATCCCCCGGCACCGTAGAGCGTGCCAATGAATATTGGTGGCCGATGGGCCGAACCCAGCAGGCCACGCGCATCGAGATGGTAGAGCGCCGTGGCAAGTCGACGCAATACTGCCAAATGTGCAGAGACGGGACATGCCAATAGGATGACATCGACGATGCCACCATTGTCGGGTGCGGAAATACCGGAAATGGCTTGTTCGAGTGGAGATAATAATGACTCGTTGTTGTTGGATGAAATGGTACTACGGGAGCTACTGTTGTTGTTGTTACAATCGTTGTCATTGCCATAGACAAACACGGAATCAGGTGCACCCACATGTGTAATCACACTCGTTGGTAGGAAATTCGCCGATAGTATATCGCTAATGTGTTTCTTCTCTTGACATCTCCATACTCTTGGTGTTGTTGTTGTTGATGATGATGAAGCAATACTAATAATATCACTACTACCTCCGTTGGCAGAAGAAGCAGCAGCACTATTATTCGTGTTATTGTTGGTGTCCAAGTAGGTGTGAGCGGATCGGGTAGCCACGCGTAGGGTATGGTTGGCATTGGCCGGGTTGGATTTGTCGCCCAGAATGGCGCACAGTGTGGCGGTGCCGTTGGAGCCGCCGATGAGGAGGGTGGTTTGATTAGCAGAGGAGGGAATCATGATGTTATCGTACTACTAGTAGATAGATAGATAATTTATGGTATTTGATGGTGGTGGTGTTCAAAGAGAGAGAGAGGTGGAGATAGGAATGGTAGATAGTAGTTCTAATTCTAATTCTATTGTAATGGAGGATGAAGAACTTTAATTTTATGCTGAGCTGCTGTGAGAGACGACAACAACTTCATGGTGTGTTGTTGTTGTTGTTGGTTTTGTCGTTGGTGGCCCGACAGTCGGTGTCGTGTGAGTTTCTCAATCTCAAGCAAGACCGCGCACGAACGCCGACTGGCGACATTTTAATGATTCCCATGTTGTATTCGCCAAAAGAAAGACTGTCTTATCATCTTCTCTCATCCTTCATAAATAAGTCAGTATGCTTCAGTATGGTAGTACTCGGCGGAAAGGAGAAAGGAGGGGCTTGAATAACTTCATAAAACTTCAGTAAGAAGTATCTAGGCAAGTCTCAGATAGATATCTCTACTTTGTTGGGGTTCTTTCTTTTTTCTTATGTATTTTCCATCCCTACAACGAAAACAACAAATCACCCGGTGACCTCGGTGTTAGTAGTGACCTGTAGTGACAACCTGTGACAACCTCGCTCCGTGAATGTTGTGAATCCATGGACATGGATGTGCACCGCAACCGAACAGCGATGCTTTTCCACACGTGATAGTATTATTTTTATCAAGCTTGAGGAGTGAGGAATACTTAGCAAAGCAATCCATAACCGCAGTATATATATCATATAATATATTTTGCACAAGATGACGCCATCTACTTCTACTTCCACCGCTCCCATCGATGACGGCAACAACAGCAGCAGAATCAGCATCAGCAACAACAACAACAACAACAACAAAACCAACATCAACGATGGCGGCAGTGATGGAGCACAACAATATTCTCATCATCATCCTAATCATCAACTCGCCGTAGATCATCCCCCTCCACTCATCAAAAGCATGGCCCAGCTCATCATCTTTCACGGCCTCATGCCAATATTGCTACCCATTCTCGCACCCGCTGCCATCACCTACAAATATCTCACTGATCATTCCTTTCGAACTACCTTCCCACCAGCCTCGTACAAATTATACTCTCTCGTTAATTCGGCAACTATTTCCCCCATATCCAAACAATGGTATTATCAACATCCAGAACTATTACAACGATTATGGAAAGTAGATTCGGCACGCGCCTACATCGACTCATCTACGGGACAACCGCTGGTGGAATATCAAATGCAAGAGGGATATTGTGGCAGCGCCACGCAACGATGTATATTGCGCAGCTTGGGATTTTCCCACACTGCATTACCACCCCAAAAACGTGGCGAAAGCAAGCCGGTCCCATGGTGCGAACATGTTTCTCAAATTGCCTCACAAGTTTCCAATGGCACAACAACAACAACAACTACTACTACTACTACTACTACTACTACTACTACTACTCTTTCCACACAAATTATCGAGGGAAATACTGTCAGTTACGATGAGTTTGTATCAGCCCTGCGAAGTGGATTGGAGAATCCAAACGTACGAATCGCGTGTAATTTCCTAAGGTCGGTACTGATGGGCTTTGAGAAAATAAGGTACATACCGATGAATTTTATGTTGTCCATGATGGGGGGACATTTTTCGCCGATTATCGGTATACTTGATCGTGGTACTGAAACTGCAAGTTTGACAAAGGACGAAAAAGACAGTGATGATGGTGATGATGATGAAGTGTATCCGTTGGTGGCCATATTCGATACCAATCACAAGTACAATGGAGTGTACTTTGTACCGGCGAAACGATTGTACGAGTCCGTGAATACTGTGGATTTATTTAATAATTCGCATCGTGCAATTATTTTGGTGGAGATGAAGCGCAATTAGCAATGGGTATTAGGGTGTTGCTGTTATTGTGTTTGACTACACAAAGGGGGATGGAGTGGGGGTGTTGCGTGAGACTTGGCTGGTCCTTATGTTATTGAGTGACGGGGTGAAGGCTCTTGTGGGTGCGGAATGTTGGAATTAGGAGGTTGTTTTAGTTGCATTAGTTTGATCTTGAGAGTTGTTTTGAATTTGTAACATAAGGGAACGAGAAAATGAGTTTCCGTACTATTGAATAACTTTGACGGACTACTACTAATACTACGGATGCATGCAACCAATATTTCTGTTGCGGGAAAGGGGTATGGAGCCGCCTACCTCCTCATCCCCCCTCCTTGAGCCAAGGATTCAATTCGTTCCCAATCGCTCCTCAGATTGTTATTTACACCATTCTCGCTATTACCATTCTCGCTATTAATTGAACCTAATCCATCCTTTGTAGTTCGACCCAAAGTTTCTCCGCTCTTCCACCCCAGCTTTTGAAGCAATTTGTTTCCAACGTTGGTATCATTCAATGTTTCTTCCGGGCGAATGACTTGAGTAATTTTTGCTTCGGATGAGGAGTTCAATGACGACGGGCCAAGGCTATGCGCAAGCATCGCCTCAGCGTGAGAGGATTGAGGAACGATGTGAGATCCATACATCAGGCGACGCTCCTTGGATCGATCACGGTAAGACTTCTCGGACTCCTCTCTCCCCTCCATCTTACAAAGCGAGGCAGTGGCGGTGGGCTCGGTGGCGGCGATTTCGGAAGTGGAGGAGGCCTTCTTGGCAAGATTCTCCTTGTGCAATGTGGATAACTTCTCATGCTGTCTCAACTTGTCCACATTTGCAAATTTGCGTCGACAGAGAACACACATGGGCTGGCCAGAAGCGGTAGTTTTGATCTCATTTGATACTGTCGTTTTAGTCGTCGGTTGTTGCTGCTGCTGAATTTCAGTGATGCTGCCCTCCTCTCGCATTTCCTTAACACGTTCCGACCACTTGGTCATGTCTAAGGCATGTTTCTTGTGAGCCTGGGGCAATGTCCCCGCAGACACGGCGAGGACTTCACCACCAGTGGTTGTCNAAGGCATGTTTCTTGTGAGCCTGGGGCAATGTCCCCGCAGACACGGCGAGGACTTCACCACCAGTGGTTGTCGAGGCGGATTCTTCCCTTATCAAATTCTTTTTGCTGAGCTTAATCTTCTCCATGGCAGTGACATCGTTCAAGGACTTGATGCCTGAATCCTTTGGGGGCAGGGGAGTCTTGAGACTGATTGCTATTTTCCTCTTCAGTTCCGTCGTCTTCTCGGGCTTTGCCGTCAGAGAGGAAACGTGCAGTCCTGTTGCAGGCAACTCTGTCGAAACTTCTTCTACATCCGTCTTTTCTTGAGGAGATGTGATTCCTTGAACACTCGGAGGGGATGTTTCGGATGGGGAGGCTGTATTACCACCACCCCCAATCGGTAGAAATGCATTTGGCTCCTTGTTCATATCGTACGTGAAATACTGCTGTCTTGCATTGCTGTAATACAACTTCGTCTTGGGATCATAAAAGAAATCACTTGCAGGTTCATAGAACATTCCCGAACGTACATCAAAGATGAATGACGCGCCCGAGGATTCGAAGCAAGGTGGCCATTCGCTCTTTTTCTTCCTTGGGGCATCATTACCGTCATCATCATTATCGTAAGACTCTTCTCGTCTCTTTTTCTTCTTGCGAGGACCATCACGATCGTCATGATAATTATCGTAGTACTGGTGGTCGCTGCCGTCTCCGCCACGGCTTGTACGAGGTCCGCGATCGGAAGGACGGGAGTAATAGTAATTCTTTCCATCGTTATCAAAGTGGTCATCGTGCCCTCCCATTGATCTGCGATGATGATGGTATCGCCGTTCTTGTTGGTCATCAGTAGAAGCAGTACCATCATTATAGGCAGATGTGGATCGTCCTTCCTCTCTTCCACCACCACCACCACCGAAATCCCCCAAAGGACGCTGGGAAGTCAATGACGTTGACGCCGATAATGATGTGTCAATCCAAGTTTGACAGCGTGGACAGCGCTCACATCGAAGTTTGTCCACGGACAAACCACACTGCGTATTGCACCGCAAACGAAATAATGTATGAAGAAAAAAAGTAACGGCAGGAATGCCAGACACAACAAATGCACATGAAAAAGGGCAGTGAGGAGGAGGAGAAGCAGGCAGGGGGGAAGGGGGGGATTTGTAGTGTTAGATCATGGAAGGATGCATTCATAATAATATAGTGCTGATTTTGTGGATGGGATGAGACAAAAAGTCCAGTACATTTTTTCACCTCCAGACATGAAATCCGACTAGTACTACTTCTTCCTCCATCATCACCACCATCTCTTGATTCTCTCCACTTTCGTTCCTATAATAATAATATTCCGATCCCAATCCAAATATAATTATATATTGGAAGATCCGAAACCGGTTGACCGAATGGAGAAAATAGTTTTTATTATTATTAGACAGACGTCACAACATTCAAAAAAATTAAAATCATAATACTGCGATTTGTTTGCATTATTTGGAAAGTGGATCAAACTGAATAATAACTCACCTCGGAGGTGGTAGTCCACTCTTCATCGCCTTTCCATCTTCTATTCCCCCCTTGAGGATGATGATGCTCTCTTCCCTTGGCTTCTTTGTCCCTAGCATAATGATGATGATGATATNTTCCCCCCTTGAGGATGATGATGCTCTCTTCCCTTGGCTTCTTTGTCCCTAGCATAATGATGATGATGATATTGCTGCTGTTGATGATGATGAAAGCCTCGTGCATCTCCATCTGTGTGTAAAGTTTGATAAATAATGTATAGAATATATTATATAATGTGTATCAAGAAGTTGAGTATGTGTGATGATGATGATGACAACGGAGAGCCATTACAATAAACGTAATATATATATATGATAATGACGATATCCTATCCCACCATCATTACTGTTCATTATTGGCATGGTGACGCAATAGCCACGATGACCTTTTCCGTCGTTGTCGTTGTTGTCGTCTTCCCGTCGCAGTAGTTGTTGTTGCTGCTGCTGTTGTAGTAGTATGCTAGAGGAATCTTCTTCTCTTGATCTGAGTGTGTTTGATAGTGGTGGTGGTGCTCCCCATCGGGATGGTCGCTCGCCGTAACCTCTAGTAGTATTGCTGTTCATGGTGGTAAGTATGATACTCATGGTCGGACCGTGCCTCTCGGACCAACGATGGCGTCGACGAAGGTCGACGAGCTGCGCGAAGGAGCGACTTTGAATAATGACGGGCTTCCCCTCGTTTATGAACAGGTTACCCTCCTTTTGCCCCCTTTTCTTCATTGACCACAAAATCAAAAATCAAAAATCAAAAATCAACGCACAACACAACAACTCTTCCGCATCACGCCCGACGTCCAAGCAACCATGGCCTCCGAAAACATCGACGACGCAGCAAAGGATACAAATGATCTATTTGGAGACTCCTCCTCCTCCTCCGAAGAAGATGAAGAAGAAGAAGATAATAAAAATAAAGGCAACAATATCAACAACAAGGTTGATGATGAGGATGACGACGACGACACGGACGATTTAATTGCCGCAGCCAAATCCCAGCCCATTGCACACAAGAAGAAGAAAGAGGATGGCGGCGCTGCCACAGCTGCTACTTCCAAGAACAAGAAGACGAGCAGCAGCAACAACAACAAATCCAATCTTCCCGATGCAGACAATGATGATAATGACAATGACGACGAAGCGGGACTCTTTGATTCTTCCAGCGAAGAGGAGGATGAATCGTACGTCGCCGCCGCACACAAAAAATTGTCGTCCAAAAAGTCCAAGGCAGCATCATCCACATCATTATCATCCTCTGGAAAGAAAACACTGGGCAAAAAACGAAAGGCTGAAACAACATCAACAACAACATCATCTAAAACTTCCAAATCATCCAACAAGAAAAAAACCAAGTCTACCTCTGCTGGTAGTACTGGCGTAGGAGGAGGAGGAGGAGGAGGAACAACAACAACAAAAGATACACGAAGTATGAAAGAACGAATGGAGGCATTGGCACGCAAACGTGCGGCGGCTTCTTCGGGCGGTGGGGGAGAAGGAGGAGGAGAGGATACCAAGGGTAATGCACAGAAGCAACAACAACAACCTCCTCGTAAAAAAAAACGTTCCAAGGAGGGATCGGATGGAAAAGAAGAGACTGGATACGACTCCGGTGATTCCTACGACTCTACCACCTTCGAACGAACCAAGGACGATGATGACTTCATCGATGCCGACGATGAAGATCCAGACTCATTGCGTGAATTGTATGCCGAACAGCATTTTGAGGATGAACGTCCCGATGGGGAGGATTCCGACGAGGATCAACGCGGAATGAAAAACAAGAAGACTAAAAAGTCATCATCATCATCATCGGGTGGTGGCCTTGATAAAATATCCCTTAGTGATGATGATGAAGAGAATGGTACTGAAACTGCCTCGAGCGCGCTCAAGGCGGCAGTCCGAAGGATGCAAAAGGTGAAAAAGGAGGTGATGAAATTACCCGAATTGGAAGAGATGGGAATTGCCTTTCTGAAAAAGATGGAGGAGGCGGCATCGGCCGATGAAGCGTGCATTAAGAACAAACGTCCTGGATTGAAGAAGCTGGCCATGTTACAAGAAGTTACCGACATGTTATCCAAAAAGGACATGGTACGCGTATTGTTAGATTTGGATCTATTGACGGTATGCAAACGTTGGATCCAACCATTGTCGAATGGCACACTTGGAAATGTGACATTGCGTCGTCGCATCGTCGAATGCACCGTATCCATGACTGGCGAGGATGGTATTAATGCCACGGACCTAAAACGATCGGGGTATGGGAAGGTTATCATGGCATTGTATACGCACAAGTCGGAAACACCCGAAATGAAGAAGATGTTGCGCGCCGCGATTGAACAATGGTCTCGTCCGATATTTCAAAAGAGTGGAAATTTACGCGACTTGGAGCGCGTGCAAAATTCGGCGTCGTCGGCCATGTCGTATGAGGCTGGATCATCCTTGGCGGGGATGATGAAATCTCGTGTTGGCAGCAGTGGGATTGGTAGTAGTAGTAGTAGTACTCTTGCAAATTCTCATCGGCCGTCCTCATCCTCGGGAAGTTTCGGTGGGAATGGTGGTACTGCTGCTGCTGGAGGGGGGGCAGTAGTACGGGGCAAGACCGAGGATGATCTCGAACGTATCATCTCGTCGGGTGCATCCTCAGCACGCGATCTTGGGAATAATCGTGTTCGCGTTCCATATTCGAAAGGATTTCAATACACCGTCCGACCCGAAAGTCGGAGGGGTGATGTATCAGATAAGCGCAATTTGATAAGTGCCAAGGGATCTTCCTCGGCCACTGGTGGTGGAATGGGTAGCGCCGTCGAGGCTGAGAGGAGGGAGGCACTGTCGAAACGGATGGAGGCGAAGAGTAAAAAAACGAATAAGATGGCGAATAGGAGTGCCAATATCAGCATTGAGGGACGTGCAGTTAAGTAATACGAGGCACGAGGGGTAGTGGTAACTCCCGCGCACAATATTATCGTCAGGTAAAAATAAGAATAAGACATGTTTTTAGTTCATTCATGTATTGTATAATGTTGTTGTGTCCTTCATAAACATATCGCGAGGACCATTGCATAGAACCGATACGGTAACATAATGATATGACTTGGATGTGTAGAAAACAATTATTAACCAGGGGTGGGATTTCGGCCGCACAGGGTCAACGAATAGACGCCTTTCTCAAACTTCCTCTGCCGTGATTCCAGGTGCATCTTCCTTGCTGGCCTTCTCTCCAGGAGCGTCTTCCATTCCGGGAAAATAATAATTCATGTCCGGAGCGTCTTGTTTCTTGGCCTTGGAATGGTCTAGCACCGAAGATGGAGCATCTACCCCTGAAATGTCGATAATTTTACAATCTTCTCCGGGTGTTGTTCCGGGAGCGTCTTTCGAACTGATGTTTCGAGTGTCATGTGAAATAGAATTCGTTTGGAAAAATCCAGAAGTTGGCAGGGGAATTGGTTTCCCACCGGCACGCACGCCATCGTCCTGGGTGTCGAACAAACCCAGCGCTCTGGCCGCCTGGACATAATACCGCCGTAATACAGAGCTCAAGCTTGATGAGCCTCCCACAAGCTTCTCCGACCTAACCTTTACATCCTGTGGTATGTGTGGGCAGTTTACAAAATGAATTCGTTGAAATTCCCGAACCGACTCGTATATTCCACTAATTGAATATGGATAGGATACCGCTCCACAGTTGGCACCTCCCGATGCCATGGCGCAGTGGACACATCTTATACCCACCTGCCCTAATTTTATTGGATACTTTCGATCGGCGGCGGCCCTCTCCACATCGGTCTGGTTGGCAGTAAAGATTTCAATGTTATTACGAATGAAGCAATCATTATCGGACAACCAGTTCTTGTCATCAGGAATTGCGAGGAGGATCCTTTCACATTTCGCGTCGGGAACGCTACCTTTACTGGACTGGATTTCCAGCGACTTGGCAGCACTGGCCAAAAGTCTATTGGAGGCGGAGACGGAAACGTCTGGTGACATTAATGCGGTCTCGGCGAAGGCTGCCAAAGTAGACATCGGTGGATCCACAGTACTCCTCTTGTTTGTTGGTGTCACTTGTTCATCGCGGACGAGCGTCGGTCCCTGCTGACCAGCATTGTCGTGAAGCCTCCGCCACACACGTCGAAAGAAAACCTTCTGTGATCCACGGGGTAGTGTTTGGATCTGGTCATGATGCCTCCCTTTGAGCACAAGCAATGCATCCCTCACATCATCTGGACAGTGCTTACACTTTAGGATATGACTAGGTATCTCGGCGAAGCTGTTCGCTAATCGATCCACAGTTGACCAAAAGAACTTTCGAGACTTTTGTGTATTAATGCAATGGACGCACTGAAGACCACCGTATCCAATATCGACATTCTCACGCTTCCCGCCCCTCGTCTTACGATCCTTTTCTGAAAATCGACATATCACTAGCTGCTGCATTATATGGAAGAAGTAGTCAGTCAGTAGGTTGGCATCTTGCTTATCTGTGAGATACTGGCCTACGTCGGAATCTGCCGCGGTGAGTGATGTTGCCTTTTCGGATGCCCTTTTCCTCAGAAAGTCAATCGAAGATTGGTACGTTTCGTCATCGGAAAGTCTGCCTTTTGGAGAGGTCTTGCAGGAAGAAGTTTTGCGTTTCTTCGCGGCTCGAGGAGGTGTTTCCTCTGTTTTTCCGTCATGATGATGCGCCGTCGGAGCAACTGTAGAAAGTGGTGCTTGCATGTATGTTGGATATGCACCTGCGCTTACTGCTGCTGCTGCTTTTTGCGGTGGCAATTGTGTCGTGTTCGATGGATGTTGGTGGTAGGGAAACGGGAGAGGTTGGCTGTCATGCAGGGAAAGACGACCCTGTGGATGCACTGCACCTGTCGACTCGCGCATTGCCAATACACGTTCCTCTCGTTCTCGTTTCATTCCATGGTGCTTGGTTACAGGTGCAGGACTTGTGACACCAGGCGGATCCGGAGCCTCACCTTGATGTTGACGTTGGGGTGATGACGAATCGTACGATTGCTGGGACATCGACGGCTGTTGACTCAAAGAATATTCGGTGGAAGAATGCGCGTAGGGATACGAGACCTGAGGCTGTTGCAAGGGATACCCAACACTGGAGTCGAAAACAGCTTGCGAAGTGCGCATTCTACCTCCAGGAAAGGCCAGCTGCGGCATCGAGTTCAAACCATGACAGATTCTCAAATGAGAATCCACAAATGAGTTCGGAGGGGGTTGTGACGACTGCCATACGTAATTCGCTCCACGGTAATACGGTGGAATGTGTTGACAATGTTGACATACCCACGCGGCGAATCCATCAAAGAAGAATGGAAACTCGTGCAAAATTGCAGCAGTTTGATCAACAGGTGGACCAAGGACAGTTGCTCGATTGGGATGATCACCGAATAATCCATGTGATGATGGAAATGGGCCCAACCTCGAAATTTTGCCTTAAGTTATGAAGGGAAAAGGACATGGAATCGTAAGATGTCGTTTAGATTGCAGCTCATTGATCACAGTGCTTCTACATCATCACTTACCAATAGTACCATGTTTCAGTTCCCCTACGCCATCCGGACGCAAAGGTGTGTCAGTTTTCTCTTCCGTCCCTTTCTTATTAGCTGAGACAATGAGTCCTTGCTGCTTGGTCGTCTCGACCATGGGACTTGCATCCATTCCCGGCCGCGATTCGTACCGTAACATTGAAGGATCTTCGTCTTGATTCTCCTCCATCACGGGATCAAGTTTCTTCCGTTGCACTTTCTCTTGTGATTGTGAAGGATGATGCTTGCGTTGGCTGCTGAAACGCTGCTGCTGCTGCGGCTGCGGTGGCATTTCTGACTGCATCAGAGAAATGTGGCATTGCATACCAGGCGATTGCATTCTCATCATCATCTGCTGCTGCTGCTGCTGCTGTATTGACTGATAATGCCGTTCCGCATCTCCTCCGACACCACCACTACCACCACCACCTCTTGGAACTACCGGAGTTGGTTGAAACTTTGTGTTTCCATGTAGTCCACCTACCCTCATTCCGCCCCCTTCGTCTGTTGCAACATGGGGACGATGAATCACAGTCCCAGGAGGGAAAGTAGGATATGTGTCAAAACCGCCGACACCAACAACTTGCTGCTGTTGTGGGGTTGGAATGCTAACAGCAAAGGAGCCATAGGATCCTCCCGTTGGTGGAGTTTGACCGACAATTCCAAATCCACCACCAATAATCACGTCACCTCGATTAGCTGCACCTTCTGATGCCTTTCCAATCATTGGCGTCGTCGATGCATTCCGATACACAACGTTTCCCTTACTTGTGGTGGCAGGTGTGCCCATATACTGCATGAGAGGATGTTGTTGTCGCATGAACTCACTCGCAGAGGGTTTCAATGCAGACACAGTAAATTGCGACAATGAAGGAGGTTGGTATTGTGGAGTGTGAGGATCTCGAATCATTGACGCCGGTAGTCCTCGCTGTTGGTGTACCAGAGGAGCACGAGACTCGTGTGATTGTGAGGAGGAGCAACTCTGCGTATGAACATTTTGTTGCTGATATTGAAACTGTTGTTGTTCTCGTTGTTCATGATGACCATGCATCGAAGGATAGTGAATCTGCTGCATCATTCGCGAGTGATGGCGCTGTGCTGATTCAAAAGAATACGGATGTTGCTGAGATGACAACAATGACGATGGAATGGCTCGTTCATCTTGTCGTTGCGGATTCTGGGGATGCATTGATAAATATCGATGCTCATCCTCATCCGCGGCGCCATCGCTAGAATCTTCCCTCCCGCTACCACGTCCCTCGAAAACAACATCCCCATCATCACGAAACTGCATATCATCATGATTAGTATCGCTGGACATTGCTGAGTACGACCGCTTCAAGTTCAAGAGCGCTTTATCCTGCAAATGCCAAGACATCCATGCGAGATATGGCGGGGCAATTGGATTGAGAAATATTGAAATCGAAGGAGAGGAATAAATTGGCGCAGCGGGCAACAGAATCCATCGAACCACCACTGCCAACATACTACTTACCTTGATTCTCTCTCTCGCTATTTCGACATCAGGAGACAAATGATTGGGGCGTGTGCTTCGAGCAGAATACATGTGGAATTGTGATTTGATTGCAATGACGATGCCATTCCCTTTTTTCGAACAACTTTTTGTTGAGCGCTCAGCAAGGACGAAGAAGTGATTCAGACGGGGGATCAGGAAAGAAATGTCTAGAAATAAGGAAGAAACATGGCAAGATTGAGGTTTGTCATTCCATCGAGGAAGTGCGGAATTGAGGTTGAATGAAAACCTGAACGACGAATAGCACTATGCGGTCAGGAAACAACTCTTATTCTTACGGGTTGATAAGCCGCCACGCAAGAGATAAACGATCCCAATGAGAGTCTATTCAGCTGATTGCCATACGCGTTCAGAAGGTTATGATTGCTTGCGATGTGTTGCACATGCAGAATCTCTCCAGAGTAAAGGATTTGGAACGGGCGTCGCTGCGTCAACTCTAAACCTCAACTGGTCATGTTCATTGTCATGTGTATTGTCCACTTTCCGCCACATCGTGCAGCGACAACTTTTTGGCAGTTGTTTTGTTTCGAGCAAACGAAAGTGACATTCTTTCCCACGGAGGAGCTCGTTCTAGTTTTTCCTATTTTTTTATTTTTGTCTGCGTCACAAAATCGTCATGGCAGGTAAAAAGTCAAAAAAGTTTGATGCCACATCAACTGGTTTAGACTTGCTGTAGTTTCATGCTGGATAAGATATTGCAGTCAAGTCTTCCATGTGTATGTGGTCCCATCCAAAGGTAGAACACCCTGCATCATACCCCCAGCAAGACATGCAAGTGGAGTCAAATTAGCAATTTTCCCCACAATGCTCTCTGGTAGATACCCAGTTCTCACTACGACCTACTTTCTACTTTCCTACTTCTCTCCATAGAAGAGAGACTGAGAGAGTATTATGGTACTCCGGATGGAGGAAGACAAAATAGTGTGCCGTGTAACACATGTTGTCTTAAATGATGTGGTGCTCGCTTTACAAAGTATCATAATTAGGAGTTTGGTCATTAAGACAGCGAATATCAAATGTGCCGTGTCATTATCTTATCACCATCTCTGCTAGCTCTCTTCACAATCGTACCAACAATCACCCATTTGTGTCCCATCCCAAAAAGAATAACACGTGTCAGCAACAACGACATGGCAACGAAGTCTGTTCACACAATATCACGTCACGTGAACGTAATCATCACACCACCCTACAGCTCTTCCTTGTCTACATAAAACCTTTCCCATTCGCGATCGATCACCTCAATCGTTAGTCTCAAAGCTTTCTTAAAAGCCAATCGATATTCAATCACCGTCAAGATATCTGACTTTTCCCCACCACCAGTACCAGCTGCAGCAGATCGTTTCTCTTGCACCATATTTTCAAAGAGAACTTCATCCTCCTCAATCGTCGTGGGTAGCAACTCCAGAATTCTTGCCACAGCACGTATCGCACGTGCGCGGGAAGCACGTAAATTGGCATGATGGGCATCGATCTCCCTCTGCCACTCCTCCAACGATCGCTGTTCATGTCCGATGGTACTCACCAACTGCTTCGACGGAGCGATTGCCGCCAATGTCGGAGACACCACCAACACTTCGTAGGCGGGAACATTGGGTTCAAAATCTACATTGTTAGATCGGAAGAGCGTNGTATTGATTTTACCATTATTAAAATTCATGAGATCGTACACGGGTACCATCCCAATATCGGCCGCTCGAGTTAGATACATGCCCAATGCTCGCCAATCCACTTCGGACATGCCGTCATCTTCTTGACCACGCAAACATGCCTGTCGATACCAAATCAAATGATTGTGGGAATCTCCTCTAGGTGGCAATCCTTGCATTTCGTCCAAGAGGAGGATACTATCGTTTCCCCCCTCATGCCAATTCATTGGTAAATGACTTCCAGAAGCATCGTCGAATTCAAAATAGGTGTGCCACTTCGATTCCGTCCCCAATCTCATTTCATTTTTCATGATTTCAATCACTTGGCACTTGTCATTTGGATCACTACCAGAAATAATGAGTGATGGGGGAGTGTAAATGAGGATGGTGTCGGCTGGAATGAGTGCGGTGGCGATCAAACCACGAAGGGTGGTACCTGGTTCGTATCCGATGGTTATGCGATCATCGACTGCACAAGAAGAATGATGGTAAGATACGAGAGATGGAGATGCAGAACTGTGAAAAGATCAAGGATTATTTTCTCACCAGTGCCTCCGTTCGTGCGAAACCATGCACCGAACTCACGAGCATTTGACAGTAGTGGATCCTCAACATTATTTGTGGTGGTGTAGTCTTCCTGTGGTGGTGGAGTTTCCTCAACAGTACTCGCATCATGCTCCTCGTCCGTGATAGTAGTCTCGACAATGGGCGTGTCCTCTTGTATACTAGTGTCCACTGGGAGTGTTGTTTCCACCACCACCACAGTGGGCACGTCCTCCGAACTAATTATTGTGTTTGTTGGTGCATCCTTATCTTCCTTCTTATCCTCCCCCGGCTTGTCAAACCAAGACCAAATCCCGGCAGAGGTGGGCCGAGGGAAGATGAGAATGGAGGTAGCGGCGATGATAATGACGTGTGCTACCCTCATGGTAGATTGAGGAGGGTAGTGGACGGACCTAGACAGCACGTGGAGATTGGATTCTTGGTATGGATTTGGCTTGATTGGGTCCGTGCGCATTTTACGCATTATTTTTCATTTTGACAAGCCTCGCTACGTACCTAGTAGATATCTATCTATCCAGCCAGAGGATCCATCTCTCGAGCCCCCCTTCCCCCCTGGATCCCGCCCCCGTTTTATCGACGCCCAAAAACACAACCTCCCCAACCTCAAGCAATCGAACAAACGGTTGTTTTTTGTTTTGACATGATGAGATTTATTACGAATTTCAACTCAACAAAGGAATAAAAGGTTCAGCCTGAATGAACGCCCACCATCCACCATAATATACTCCGGCAACGGTAACAACAACATACTACGCTGGGAATATGATTGATACGACTGTGTGTGTTGTATCTAAAAATAATCTTTGGCAGACAATTTACAACAACAAGATGTTGTTGTTGTTGTAGAAGTTACAAGTGTCAACAAGGAGTAGTAGTCGACGATACTAATAATATCATGACGATGAACGACTATCCCCGACATCAAAAGTTAGCCGTGAGTTACCACCCTTTATATATTATAGTACATGCTGTGTATTCTCGTTCAACAACAACCGTCCGTTTCATGTATTTCCTGACAAATATTACCGCCCCACACATAACCTACCGCTCATGTAATCGTACTCAATCATTTCAGATATTGCTAATGAAAGCGAACGGTCTACTCTCCATGATAGCCTCTCAANTGTAATCGTACTCAATCATTTCAGATATTGCTAATGAAAGCGAACGGTCTACTCTCCATGATAGCCTCTCAATTTGTCATGCGAGATGTTCTAATTCGATACAATAAGGGTGAACGGATACGATTGACACATGAGATTGTATTCGAGGTAGGTGTACCAACAGGTATACAATATTTTGAGAGTGTGAAGCACATTGATTCTTTCCATTACATAATTATACCTCACCAATATTTTATCTTGTGTAAAGTTGAGTGTGGCAAATTTCTGGGGATCATTCTTCTCGCCGTTTATGAGCACATGGATGGGTGAGTATGCAGCAAATGCTATGTCCAGCCAAAACTAATCAAATGCACAACATCATACATATCTTGCGTCGTTTTCCAGTTCCAAAGGAGACAGGTGCCTTCCAAGCATCGGGCAATACTGCCAGCTGCACGGCCCAAGGATTCTTTGACAGCTTCTTCTATGGACTATCGGTGGTAATGAATAGCGTTTTGGCTTTCACGTATTGTATTATTGTCAAGCGCGGGAAGAAAGATGAAGCCACGAGAGCCAGTCGTCGGTTGGTAAGTTGTGCTGATTCATAATAAAAACATTCCTTTTCATAACTGCGTGTTACTCATTTTCCTTTAGGTTCTGGGTCTACCACCATTCTTATGTCTGCTGCTAGCAATTCAGCCTCTATTCGACCAAGCGTTCAACTACAGTGGGATATACGTCTGTTCCATTGCCGAATATCCATTGGGGTGTCTCGGCGAACACGACGACATGGTAGACTGCGCCCGTGGATCGAATGCGATGGAACTTATCATTGCTCGTTTTGCATGCATTTGCTTCGCCAATTTGATCATCGTTGCTAGTGTATCCGTCTTGATTAGCCATGTTGTGTCGAATGAGCGGAGAATGAAGGCAAACATGACGGAGAATCCGAGTAGTAACGATCGGTCTATCAAAGCGACGTGGCAAGGCATTTTCTACGTAGCAATGTTCATGTGTTGTTGGGGTCCGTGGTATATATGGCAGTGGTTGCACATTACATCAGAAATGAAAACGATGTCAACTTTGGATTCACCGGCGCTTCTTTATCTTATTTCCATAACATATCCACTTCAAGGGGTGGGTAGCGCATTAGGTACGTGTGTTCAGATGCAATTTATCGTGTTTGCTGCAAAGTTACCTACATACTAAGAAATTTTGGGATGGCAGTTTATTTCAGACCGAAGTATTTGAAATTCAGAGAACGAGACAGTGCAGAGTTGCGTTTTGCATCTGTTTTACGATCACTGGATATTACGGTTCCATCATTTCTCTCTACTCCGTGGTGGCAATCAAATAAGAACAGTAGCGACAGCTCATAGTATGCTTTTTTTTTCTTCATCATTGTAATATAATCATGCTGACGCAAGTTTGGGTAAAAATAATGTACAAAAATGTTATTTATAATCATTTGTGATAGTTAGAACCTTTCTTGATTTCGCTTGCCCGATACACTTGCTCTATTAATAATACCCTTGCAAATTGATGCGTAAAAGTCATCATTCCCAAACTCAAAACATCTCTCTTTCCGTTCCCTTCCTTTACTTCCTTGGGTAATCCCTCTGCACCACCAATCACAAACGTCAGTCGACTCCCTCCCTCTTCTAGCCAACGATACATATCATCTGCGAATACTTCACTTGTACACATTTTTCCGATTGGGTCTAAAAGAACAACTTTATGATTCTTGCATTCGTCTGCTTCGATACCTTTTATTAACTCGTCATCATTCTTGTGATATTGTGTGGTGACACTTAGATTTGTAGACTTCAAACGAGTATTGTATGTTGTGTACGCCGATTCCAACCACTGTTCACCACCATTTTTCCGTCCGACTGTTCGAATTTTCACCTCTAGCCCCATTGAGATTGTTGTATGAGGAGTACGCATCGACCGTTCTATTGGTCGGTGGGTTCGAATCGGGTAGTTCATCGGCAGTGCATTGAAAAGGTTTAGGTACATTAGATAAATGATTGTCGTCGTAGAAAATGAAAGAGATTGCATCGTCGTCGGGGATATCTTCTCATGCAATATAACGGGCTAAAGGAAGTGGCCGATGTAATCTATTGTTAATGTGTGAAGTTGCTTGGCATGTCGGAATGGAAGGAGGAGCGAGCGTTGTGATGAGTTGGTGATGGTGATGGGAGTTGTGAGAGGTTGTGAGTGCTCTGATCTTCCCGCCAAATATTAGCCACACGTCGCAGTAGATAGCGCTCGCTCCCCTCTCCTCGAATCAGCTCGAATAGAGAGCTGGACCAGATGGATTGCGCGGATGGGATGGACGGCGGGCTCAATCTCTCGCACCTGACGAAGATGCTCTTCCTGATGTCGGCGAGAGCAAAATGATGATAAAATAATATGGTGGAAGCAAGGTATCTACGGTAGTTCGTACTCCAGAATAATTTGATTACCAAAGTTTTCTTAACATGTTGATCTGCTTGTTCGTAAAAGATAATACTTACTCTCTTTAACTGCTCTCCTCAATCTCTAGAAAGAGTGTCTTGATCCTACTAAATACCTCATCAAAACACAATGGTATTGATATTCCCCCCTTTTTGTGGATGTTCCTCATTCCCCCATCCGAGTTGGTATCTATCATTATTTGACGCAAAATCTATTCAGTATTTCACAACGCTATTCATCCTCGTCTTCATTGTCGTCGTCATCGTCGTCATCAGTGACCCTCTTCGAAGTTGCGTCCAAGCTAAAATTCACAAAATCAAGAAATATCACACATTTAAAAGACATGCATGATACAAGGTTTCTGACCAAAAAAACACAATTCAATAACATCAATATTATATACAATCTCACTCACTCGGTAATCTTGCCATACATCTTCATCTCACTCCTGTC
>JALLAX010000037.1:0-22403 GCA_036939555.1 Discostella stelligeroides
TACTCCCCAGAGGCAGTAATAATTTGATGGATAGTATACCGTTTGAATGAATAAAAAAATATCATTTTCCATGAAACATCTCAAATGTGTACGGAAGGAGCACAAGCGAGCGGGTAGACAAAAGAGAGATGATAAAAGCAAGCATCTGAGCGATTTCCTCCGCAGCGAAGAATGCATTTCATCTCTGTAAGGGAACGATGACATTTACTTCTTCAAGCACCGACTGTGATGTGCACAAGTACGCATGACACCCCCATGGTTGGGTGGTGTTGCTTAACACGTCAACATCTTTGTGTAAAACACATGTGTCTAACCATGATCGATGATAATTATAGAATTTAAACATAATTGCTTCTATTCATCGTTGCGCTCTTTAGTTGTAGCAATTAAAATGCTTCCAGTTCACGCTTGAAAGTTTCACACTTTCACATCTTGATTAAGTACACGATGCGGATCCGTCGAAGAAAATTAATCTCAGGTTGTTGATTTTGTTCATGTTTGATGCTTTCTTGAGGATGGTATGGCAGGGACACATCCCGGGTAATATGATGACATTACTCATCCTTGTACGGTCTCTTCTTGAGTAAGGATATTGCTTGCCTTATCAATCCGTTGAAGGACGTACTTGGCGTAAGGAGACTTGGCCTGCAGAACAGGAATAATAGAAAAAAGAAGCGATGTCAATGAACAGGGTGTAATCTACAAAGTGAAGCTGTCAAGGTTGTTGTCATCCCACCAATTCTGCACGGCTTGAGGAGATAATGTCGATAAATTTCTGCTGCTGATCCTTCTCACAAGCTTCGATTGCCCTATTCACCACATAGTTGGCGATGGAATTCTTCGATAGCTCGATAACACAGCAGTATCCTCCGTCTTCTCCTCTTGTGTCCTAAACAAACAGACAGGGATGCACCACAAACGAATGAGCATCATCATACTTGATTTCTCAGAAATAATGCATTATATGGCTGACCTTTAATATCTCTTGCAAGATTCTCTCTTTATGATGTGGTTTCCCATGCATTAGAACAGTCTCGACGACATTGCTGGCATACTTGTGCTTTGAAAACTTGAGTAAAGAATCATCCCTCGTCAACGTCTCGAGAATTGCAGCCTTGTGGGCTTCTTCACCGCACACAAACACTTGTTGGACAACATAATTGCCTTGAGAAGGAAGATGACGCGATTAAAAAAAAATAAGAAACTAAAATGACAATTATCGAACAAGTAGGAAGCAGACCCTCGTCTCACCATAGTGGTCAACGATAAGTGAATCAAGACAAGAGACGATGTTTTCCAGCACAGCATTCTTCTGAACGGCCTCACAGTGCTCAACTGCACGTTGAACAACGCGGCAGCCATATCGATGCGTCGACAGCATTTCGATATTCGCAACAATATCATCAACGATGAATTGCATCTGGTCCGAAAGGTTCGAGTACGAGTTGGGACCATTGTCGCAGCCATCTTCGGGAGCCTGAGAGAGGGCACTCATAACTTGGATGCATCGTTGAATCACATGATTTCCATTGGGATCATGAATGAACAAAAGTACCTTATCCTGAAATTCAGAGACAAGCTTGCAAACATCTTGTTGGTCAATTCGTTGGACGGCCTTTTGAATAATTCGACAGCTGGATTGTGTGTTGGACAGTGGTGTAATAAGCACGTTTTGTTAGTAGACAAGATATCGATACGGCAAAGTGCCAGCCATGAGTCATGATGGTCACGTACCCATGCATGTGCAAGCAGAGGGTAACGACATCTTGACCATACACGGATTCCATCAGCTCCTTCTTATCCGCAGTCGATCCGAATTCGAACAGGCCCTGAATCAGAAAGTTTCCGTACTGATCGCGCCAGAGCCGCTCGAATGACGACAGCGCGGTTGCCAATGCAAGACTTCTCTCCTCGTCGGTTCCCAATCGTAGCCGCTTTTGGATGAATCTGGATGAAGTCTCGTCGAAACAGGCTAGATCAGCAATCAAGGAATCTAAAAGAATGTGACAATACCGCAGAGGATTAGAAATCTGATGAAAACCCATGACTCGCGCAGAAAAGTAGTACACATGCACATACCATCAATGTCAAAGAGGGTAGCCTTGGTATTTCTCTTGACAAAGTTTAGAGCCGATACCAATTGGTCGTAATTCTCCACGTCAAACACATTCAGCTCGAGAGATCCATACGGCTGCGGCTGATCTTTGTTCGACTTAGTGGACGATCTCCGACCGCTACCACGTCTTGGAACATCTGCGGACACAGATGACGCTGAAAGGGGTACGGATGTTGGGTATGGAAGCGGTGGATTGTAATGCCCAACCAGCTGCTGCTGCTGATAACCCATGAGGGCGGTATGAAGCGTCGGAACTACGGCAGACCATGGAGATGTTCCATAATACATCTGTTGAACATGATGAGGATGTTGAGAGGGGTGATGAAACTGAGGATGCTCATGTTGTAGTTGCGGGCCAAAGTGCTGCGAATACGACGAACCAGCATCGGGATGAGGAGCATAATACGTTGGCGTGACCATATGAGGCGGGGGATATTCCGGCGTCGGAGGAGCGGAGGAGTAATGGGGTGGCATGTTGTATGCATTGCCGCTGTGGCTATGGGCAGGGTTGTAACTCACGGAGTACGGATAGTCCCCTTCAAGATGAGGATGGGCAGGGTAGATGCCATCGCTGGTGGTACTGCAAGAGTCACCGTTATTTCGTGGTGCCACGATAGAGGACATCATTGCCTTGCGTTTTGACACCGTGAGGAGAAAGTGAAATTATGAAATTATCGAGGTGAGAAAGAATGTCGTTGGTTCAGTTATTGATCAGCTGTATCAGCAAGATCTATTAGTTGAGTTTGTCTTCCGACGTCTCTAACCTCTCTCAACCAGTATCAACTACATTATCTACTCTAGCATCTACCCCAGAGTCCGTTTTGGCGAGGTCCAATCCAGAGAATCACGTTCTTCTGCTGTGCTGTTCTCGGCAGAGGGATGGTGGGGAATGCCGGAAGAAGATTCCAAAGATTCAATGATGGCGAGCAGATGCAACCTTTACCGCCTAAGGTTTGGGTACCTGGATATTTCTCTCTCTCTCTGTCTCTCTAGAGGCGTCCATTGAAGTTGAATCGCAAAAACTGATCAAAAAGGGAAAAGGGCAGAATAATTTATGCTCTCTCTGTTGGTATCCTGACTCACTGCTGACTCGGACTCCTATCTTCGGTTTCCAGGTTTCGCTGCTCCTAATGGTGCCGATGACACGATGACCGCGAGAAATTCAAGGCATCTGTCTAATTCTAATTTGACTCGACTTCCGTGTCTTGCAGTCTGAATGTCCGCAGGAAGATCCTGTGTTTCTTTGATGTTGGCGACTCGTTTACGTAGTGTAATTAAAGGAGTACGTACGTAGGCTCTCTCCTTTCGCCAAATGAGAAAGACTTCTGAGAAAAATGTCATCCGTTAGGATCGATTCAGAAGCTTTCTTTTTTGAGAGAAAGCATTTTGCTAACCGAACCTTCAATGAGCTAAAACCCTCTTTCCTCTTTCGCATGAGTGTGTTTGAATGTGTTTGGATGTGTTTGATGTGTTTGAAGATGTGTTTGAAGATGTGTTTAATGTGTTTGAAGATGTGTTTGATGTGTTTGATAGATCGCCAAACACCAAACACAGAGAAAAAAATAAAAATACGTAACTGGATGCTTCTTGCTGCTTGCCCTTTGCTGCTTGTTGTTGCTGTGGTTGGGTTTGGGTGAAACATCAATGACGTAGTGTGACAATACTTGGCCATCCTTTTGTTAAGTATAATTTGCCCCTCTCTGTCGCCGTGCTTGTTAAATACTTAAATTCGGAATTCGGGAATTACATCGGCTCGATTCTCGATTCCTCCACAGAAGACAATGACGGCGATGACGATGATGATGAAGAGGACGCTCCCGATGATGCCTCAGATGACATTGCTTGCGGCGGACGACGACGCCACGATACCGACGAAGATCGTCTCATAATGCGCAGCAACGAAGAAGATTTAGGCACCGCACCTGGAATCTCAGCAATTGCAATACACGGAAGATGAGGTACATTATCCATCAGCCCAGGAAGTGTACGGTGAGCGGTGAGGGTGTGCCGACAGCAGTATTGGATGAAGATGCCATGGAATTGGAGGAGCCAATTGTGGAGCCTGTAAATTTTCTATTTTGTATTTTGGCAGTAACAGCGATCGGATATCTTGTCCAACTTTCTCCCGGTTCCCGGAGACGGAGATGTTTTGACATCGATTGTTTCTACGAATGTCGGGCTTAGGTCGCGACAGGGCCCGTTTGACCCTGTTTGACCCCCCTTCTTCTCTCGCTCGCTCAGATCACAACCACTCTTACTCTTCTACTTCTACAACAACTACAAATGTTTATCACATCATCATCAACTCCTACTACGCCACCGCCGCCGCCGATGACAATGACAATGACGATTTGATTTGAGGGTGAGGAAACAAGAGAGTAGAGCATCGTCGTTGTCGCTCGTCAGTCGTCATCGTTTCGGGAGAGAGGGAGATAAATGCTTAGGATAGAGATGGGGCTACTCACATCGAATAATAGTAAGTTGGCACTCATATTGATGACTTTGTATTTAATCTGTTCTCGCGTCTCCTCATAATAACGATATGACTTTGTATATCCAAACTACTTTATTTTTCTTCTGCTAATTCCATTACAATTATTACTCAAGGTGCTCGTCCTTCGTCTGCTTTCACCTTTGCCACCACCACCACCACCACCCACATTATTGAACATCAATGATGAAGACGATGACAACATCAATGCTCGCGAGCCGGCAGTAATGAACGATGAGGTGTTGGATAGAAGATAATGATGATGATGACGACGACAACAATATTATCGATGATTACAAGCAGTAAGAAATGCAACAATAAAAAAACATGACAATAGAGAGAGAGGGAGAGAGATGTCGTCGCCGGCGCAGGGAGAGAGAGAGGAGAGAGAGAGTGAGAGAGAGAGTCGGAGAGAAAGAGAGAAAGAATAGTTGCCGGTCGCCGCAATCGTGAGAGAGTGACAGCAACAAAGCAATAACAACAAAAAGAATCATCATCATCAACAACAACAGTAGCAACAACAGCAACAACAACAACTGAACGACGCCGCCGATGAAGCATATTAATGTTCAGGCGACTGGAGAGAGAGAGAGAGAGAGAGGATGGAGAGGAAGGCGTCGTTATTAACCGCTGAATACTGGGCAGTGTGAGGAGAGAATGCCGAATGCCAACGAATGAGCAATTAATTGCGCGCAAAGGATATCGCTGGAGGCCGGTCGCCGCTGATACGTATTCCTTTCCATTTCCATTTCCATTGGGGTTGGTGACTATTCTGGTGAACGAGAGATAGCGAAGTCGCCCCCCTTTCGGCTACCACTGAGATAACCGAGGAGACAGAGAGTAGCGATGTCTAGATTCTGACAATCGGCTATTCCGCTGCTGATGACGACGACGAGAGCTACTTAAGAAGGGATAGGTGCTTGTTTCATCACCCTCTCCAGCCG
This sequence comes from Discostella stelligeroides, assembly GCA_036939555.1. Taxonomy (NCBI): domain Eukaryota; phylum Bacillariophyta; class Thalassiosirophyceae; order Thalassiosirales; family Thalassiosiraceae; genus Discostella; species Discostella stelligeroides. The sequence continues at coordinate 5,552 of JALLAX010000037.1, forward strand.
GAGCTGGACATTCCATAGGTGTCGATATCGCACTCTAGCAATGACACAGATAAAGTCATTAAATTGAAATTATGATCAAATGGAAGTGATTTGGATATTGTACCACACTCATCAAACATGCTCGTAACTGGGGTTAAATAATGGAGTGATTACTGTTCCAACTCTAATCTCATATCGCACATCGCTTCACCACCAGCCAGTGTTGATGCCATCGGAAGGTTCGTCAAACCTTCCGATGGCATTGGTAGACATTAACACAATTCGTTATGGCCATCATTTTCCTCATCTACATGACAATTTACAATCACCTTCCACCTTCCACCACAACTTATCAATTCGCTTAACAAATATCGAATGGAGGGTGGCCATTTTCATAGTCATATTGGATAATAGTGGCGATGGCGTACACTGCTATTTTGTGGAGACGCATCGTGTCATCAGTGTTCGATCCGTGACGAAAGCGATGACCAAGGATGTTGAAGCTCTTAAGCCTCGTATGAAATGTTTCTTGACGATTCTTGGCCCTCGCAATAAATTGTCTGAGCTCAGGTGGGTGCTCATCTTTAGCCACGATCACTTTATCAGGCTCACCAGCATAACCGCTGTCTCCGATGCACCATTCATCTTTCTTGAGCTGAAAGTAAAGAGCATCTCCATCCCAACCTTCAGGGTTATCCGTGGTACCACCACGAAGCACTACGATATCATGTGTTGACGGTAGATGGGGTCCACTGATCCAAACTATTCGGGGCTCACGTGTAGCTAGACAGAATTCATATTTCTTAGTAATACAAATAGTCGTTAGATCAAAACGACTTGTCACAGTTCATTGTAACTACTTCACAGTTCGCAACTCACCAATCCGCACGAGTTTGACTTGTGATCAAACCACTTCGAGCTCGGATCAAGTCTCATTTCTTGACAGGTGAAATTCACACAGTCGACAGTACGTCCAAGCGCGATATTATCCTTCAACTCAAAGAGAATTTTCTCTCTTGATAATTTTGCGAGAAGCAAACCATATTCAACAACCGACTTCGCGATGTATTCCTCAGAGAACTTCCACCTCCCAGATAGCACCGGATAAGTCTCATACAAGAAGAGCCAATTCAAAGCCATGAGAAGACCTTTGGCTGTCACTCGCTTGCTCGCATCATATCTAATATCTTCGAAGATTGCGGCAATCGTGGTAGGTCCGATCCCATAAAAAGCGTTGAACCACCTAATCTTTCTCTCTTCGTTATTTTTGGCTTGGCGAGCTTGATCGAAACCAGCATACACCAGACCAGCTTTGAAAATGTCATTTGGAGTCACAACCGTGGAGGTAGATCTAGACAATGCAAGTGCAATACGTTCGACTGTTTCATCGTCTGCTCCCACCAACGATGTCATGATAACTGGACTGCAGCAATTTTAGAAATTGAAAGTGGATTGTTGATTGTTGCTTGCATGCAGTCTCATATTGGTCTTGACGAAATCAGAACAACAAGTCGTTCATTTCTCGCAATTCATTGTCCATCGCTACTTTCTCATGTTTCAAATAATGGAATGAAGGGTATGATTTTCATATTTGTTTTTCGTGTCTGTGTCACTTCTCATTGATTGTATGTGTTTCATGTTTCATGGCACAGAGGCTCAAGATTCGTATATATAAATTGAATTGTTTCCGGCAAAAGTGGCGTGGTCGGTGGTCGTTGGTGATGACGCCGTTGATTCGTTGACGGCCATTCGAATGCAGCACGGATGCAAGTAGTGGTTGCATTGAGTTCAAGTCCACTCTCATCTCAACTTCTAATCGATGCCAAGCCGTGGACGACAAGCAAACTTTCCACCAGGGTTCACACAACACCACGAAGATCTCATCCAACTCTACTACATTGTCAATCCAGAGCAGGGTCTCAAAGAACTCTTCGAGAATATTATACTCACCACTGGCGGGTTGGCATTTCCGCAAGACATCAGGACCTACTCCAACCAGCGGATACAATCTCGTCGGCGACGTGCCACTCTAGTAGAGAAAAAAGTCTTCGTCGAGGCTCACTTCTATCCACATTTTGAAGACAGCCCCATCATCAATCGGCTCCTTGAGTCACAATCTCAATCAGTGTCTACTACAACAACATTAACCATGGCCCGTGGCATCGCCGATGATGATAGTTTCGCTGGAAGTGGAAGGCGGAGTAGCCGACGTAGCGCACGGTCCGCTGGGGCCGAGGTTGATGAGGAGGAGTTGATAGCTCAGTTCAAGAATGTTGTGGGTGTGGGCGGTAGCAGCAGTAGTAGTGGCAGGCGCAAGAGCAAAAGCAGGAGCCCGGTTCCAGGACGACGCACAGGTGGCACAGCCAAGAAGTCCACGTCGTTCATCACACTTGACAACGACGACGATGACATCGACATCATACAATCCATTGTAAATTTGGAGAAGCGCTTAGCCTTCACACCCTCCATCATCCCCAACCACTTCGACATCTCTCTCTTTGAGGGAGGTGAATTGCTGACCGATGATGGCTCTAACTGGGTGGAATATTTGAGCCTTTCAATCCCGTATCCTGTGGAGGAGGATGTTGCAGATGGAAGGACGACACTTGCCCTCGACACGTCAGTGAGATACATGCATCCGGAGGGCCTCGGTTCACGATGCCTTCTCCTAACCCGCCCAATCTACTCCATTGCCCAGCAACAGGCCTGGGCTGTCCACACCCGAATTGCCTACGAGGAATACAAGGAATACCACAGGAATAACGATGTCAATGTCACTGTCGCTAAACTGGACGCTGCTCGCGAGGGCGCCATCAACAAGTGCGGATCGGCGCTCGCTCCTTTCATTGACCCAGAGACCAAGAAGCCACGAACTGTGACCTACCGGCTTCATCTTCCAGTAAGAAATGGAGAACAGATCTATGTCCACACTGATTACTTTCAAAAGAGGAATTGGAACTCCCAACCTACGGGTTCTATCATCTTCAAGCCTTTCGAATCCTTGGATTTCTTCGAGCAACCTAAATGCAACTACTATGGCCACCCGCTACCACAAACGATGAGGGCCCTAGTCTACCGTATGCCCATCTCTGAAACTGAGCGCGAGCATTTTGACCATGTCACTACTTCCCGTGATAGCACTCCTCCGAAGGCAAGGGATAGGATGCAGGCAGCACAGGATGCCAAGGCAGAGATGGCTCGCGAGAGTGCCCTGAACCGTCCGAAACACTCCCAAGCTCCGATTCAAGCTCCGATTGGTGTTACTTTCAACACCCCTGCTTTTACTTTCAACCAGCGGACTCAGCAGGGTACCAAGCGCAACAAAAGAAACATGAGCACATCCTCCACCTCATCTACCATGCCTACCTCCAACTTTGGCAACTACTACAATGTATCTACAATTCCTCCATCTGCTGCCTTCGCTACCACCAACAACAATGCATTCGCTATGCCTCCTTCCACCTATGGCACCTATGCATCCGTGCCTCCTTCTAGTACCTTTGGCAACACCACCACCAACAATGCATCAACCATGCCTCCCTCTTCCTTTGGAACATACAACAATGCTTCCATGCCTCCGTCCACCACCACCAACTACAACAATGCATTCGCCATGCCTCCTTCCACCCATGGCACCTACAACAATGCATCGACCATGCCTCCATCTACCTTCGGCGCCAACTACACAAATGCCACGCCTCCTCCGTCCACCTTCTCAAACTACAACAACAATGCCTCAACCATGCCTCCGTCCACCACCACCAACTACAACAACAATTCATCAACCATGCCTCCATCCACCTTTGCAAACTACAACAACAATGCATCGACCATGCCTCCATCTACCAACTACAACAACAATGCATCAACCATGCCTCCTTCCACCACCAACAACAACAATGCATCAACCATGCCTCCGCCCACTTTCGCAAACTACAACAACAATGCATCGACCATGCTTCTGTCCACCTTCCCCACTGCCAACAACAACAATGCGTCAACCATGCCTCCTTCAACCTTCACCACAACCGCACTGACCATGTCTCCCCCTAACAAGAGGAGCAACCTGTTTAACTTTGGCATGCAGAACAACAGCAACTTCTTCTCCCCACCACAAAGGAACAATAATGTTGACGACGCACCCAACAAGATTAATGATGATGAAACCGATGATGGCATGGGTCAATTGAAAGATGACAATGACTACCAAGGCCAGGAACAAGGTTAGGCACTTCCGATTATTGTTTTCTGTCTACTGATACATGTTTGTTCCTTTGATTGTGATCTCCGTGGCATAGTTATTTGACACACTACGTCAGCGGATACTGTCAGCCATCCTTGGCTCTTTTGGTACTATGTAGAAGGTTTAAATCTAACGACGCTTTGTTTATATTGTAATCATCGAAGTGAATGTTCCATATCGCCGTTTTGCAAGGGGCATTTCTTCCATGTCATCAATACATCGTGGCCCTCTTGACTTCTATCATCGAATGAGACTTCGACGTAAACAACGCAAAGTAGTGCCACCATCTATGAATAATGACCTTGGTTTGCCAGAAGATAAAGAAGTGTCAACGATATCATCTTCATTGCAGCAAATGGTTCCGAAATTGCTTGATCCCCCAGGGAGGCGACCAACATCACATGGTACTGCCAAACTTCAGCCGTCCAAACCAAGATTATGCCAGCAGCCCACATCAACCTCACCAGTAAAAGTGTCACCGCCAACATCACATCGCCACCCCCGTACACTTAGAGTTGAAGAAGAAATATCATCGCAGGGTTCATCATTGCAACAGTTTCCGAAATTGCTTGATCCTCCAGTGGAGGAACCAGCATCATCGCTTCCTGAGAAATTTCGATGGTCTGAACCAAGATCACACCAGCAGCATGTCAAAAGTCGAGATGAACTAGGACACCCAACACCCAACCCATCATCTCTAACGCTCTCACCACCGCCATCACTATCAACACAAGGTTCATTATTGAAACTGTTTCCAAAACTGCCAGATCCGCCATTAGGTATCTCAACAGAGCCTCCTGGTCAGCTTGACGTATCTGTCTCAATGCAGCAGCAACAGACACATCAGCTCATTTGTTATCAACCAGAAAAATCACCAGCATACCTGCAATCTAAGCACCATATTTGTCTGGTTCAAGACCCACCAATGCAGCAGCAGAAAGATGTCTTGATAGTCAGCCAACCAAAGAATAACCAATCAACAATACACAAACAATCAGTACTGCCGCGGAGAAATCCCGACTTGCTACAAGAAGAAGGCTCCGTTTACCCATCAACAACTCTTCACCAGCTGCACATCGATCTTTCGCGAGGACCAGCGCAACAAACAGCACCCAGACTTCACACCTGCAACCAATACAATAAGTTTCAATGGCAACCATCTCCTCTGCCTCAAGGAGCTAATGACTATTCGTCAGCAGAGCTCATCTTGTTCCAAGCAGCGCAACAACATCAAGCAACCACGGAAGCAGTCAACCCATTGCCAAACCATGCAACAACTCTAGTACACCATCAATCTCCGTCACTAGTATCGCAGTTTAGCGCTCAAAGAGATCAATCTGCATGCACACCACCAATACTTTCTGACCCGAGACAGCAAGGAGACCAACCAAATAATGAGCAATCAACAATATACCAACAACCAACTTACCCACCACCATTTCTACACCTGCAGCACATACATCATCTCCCGCTTGCACCAGCGCACCAACCAGCACCGGAACTTCATCCTAACAACCAACACCATAGTATGCTTCAACATCAATCTCCTCTACTGCTACCGGAAGCCGCTGAACATGTACTGGACGAGCTTGTGTTGTACCCAGCAACACAGCAGCAGCAAGAGATCACGGAAGCATTCTTTCCATTGCCTGATTCTGCAACAACTGTCATGCAATTAGACCAACCATCTGATGAGCTATCAACAATACATCAACAACCAAGTTGCCAACCACCAAGTCTATACCAGCAGCACATCCATCTCCCGCTCGAACCGATGCAGCAACCAGTATCGGAACTTCATCCTTTCAACCAACACCATATGCTTCAACACCAATCTCCACTACTACTAACGGAACCTGCTGAACATCTAACATGCGATCTACCGTTGCACCCAGCAAAACAGCAGAAGCAGCACGAGATCATGCAAGAAGTTGACCTGTTATCCAATCGTGCAACAAATCTAGAGTATCATCAATCTCCGTCACTAGAATTACAGTTAAGCAATCAAAAAGATGAGCATTCATGCTCACCATCGATGCTGTTGCTACAAAATTTCTCTCCCTTTGACCCGGGACAGCAATCGCCACAATCAATGCAGTACCAAGATGACATGCAAGTCGACCAACCAAACAATGACCTTCAAATGAAACAATCAATGCAGCAGCCGGAGGACATGCACGTAAACCAATTGCATGAACACTCAACAATACACCATCAATCCACTTACCCGCCACCAACTCTGCATCAGCAGCACATCCAAGAACTCCTACATGGACCAGAGCAACAACCGGTTCCAGAACTTCATGCCAATAGCCAACCCCAACAGCAATCCTCTTCTTTCCTACTGGAGGCTGCTGAACATTCAGTATGTGAGCGTGTATTTTTGCGAGTGATGCAGCAGCAGCAAGAGATTGTACAAGAAGTCTTCATATCTCCCAATTATGCAAAAACTATAGTGAACCATCATTTATCATCACTAGACGTACTTTGTAGCTCTCAAAAAGAGGCACATGCGCGCCCATCAACAATGCTGCTGTCGCCGCAAAACTTCTCTCCTTTCTACCCGGGCGGGCAGCAATCATATCAAATGCAACCAAACGAGCATCTAATGATGCAACAACACTCTGGTCTGTTTGATTTGGATCAGCATTGCCATCAATCGATGAAGCAGGAAAGAATTCAAATACACCACCCAACTGAGTTTCCAACAATACATCATCAATCTGCACTGTCACTGAGTGATTCTCACCGCGCGTCTCAAAAGAAAGGATCAACAGTTCTATCATCACCTCTACAACAAGGCATCGAGGTCCTCCTGCCGGAAGCACTGCAACCAGCAGCGTCAGACTTTCAATCAATTAATAAGCTTCAGTCATCCGATGTTGCTTTGAGTCTTTTACCCACCTATCCATTACAAAGTGAAGAAGAACAAGATCCAGATTGTCATCAGATACTAGCACCTATTCACTCAAGACAACAGTCATCGGCAGGAAAGCAACATTCCCACATATTTGACCTTCCATTGCTTGAAGGAACCCCGCTAGCACAACATGACGATAGCAATGATAGAAGTGTTTCAAGCTTTTTCAGTACACCGTCTTCCTCTTTTATGGATAAGTTGGATGCAAAAATTGAATCTGCAAGCGAAACTCTAGTTGCGCTTGTACGAGACGCCGATGCAGCAACGGCAAAAGTTGATACGACCACTGCTTGGTCCGTCGAAATTGCTTCAACCATTTGTACAAAACTACTGGTTGATGAGGTGGAAGAACTGTCTCTTGACTACTCAGAACAAGATAGGGCTGGTATTATTGCCGTTGCCGATGAGGATCATGTTCAGATCAATCATCGTGCATTAACCTTGAAGCGCAAAGCATGCGACATCAATTTAGATGGCGATACTGACAGTGATCCTGGGCAATCAATACGGTCATCGTTACGGGAGTACGACAATCTAATGTCTCGTAAGGTGCATTCTGCTCCTGAGAATAAGAAACTTGGCAAGCCAAAATTTCCAAGGATAATGGATAGAGAAATTGTGAGGAAGTTGTTCAATGATCAAGTATGATTTTGTTCGTGAATATTTATGGTATGTGCTAATGTGTAGTTGAACTATCAAACATTTGATTCCTATTAATTAGATATTACCATACTTGCTTGGACGCTTAGATGCGATGATTATTGACATGAAGTGATAGTCCATTTAAGTCTCTAGGCAGCACATTATACTGCCATTCCTTCAACAAGTTCTCAGTCTCTTCATATTTCATCCGCGCATTCTTATTTCGTTTGTACTGCCAGAACGGTGTAGCTAGTCTTTTATATCTAAGTTGGTAGATGTGCTTCCTGAAAACATCAAGTGGAAAGTCTTGGTACTCAAGTCTCGACTTCCAAAGCTCCTTCGGTTTCAATTCTGTTGCTTTACCGCTCTCCTCATCCTCCTCAAGAAACTTGGAAGCTTCATGTGTGTTCCAAAATGGGTATCCTCGAGATGTTCTATCGCTCGCCGGGAGTTGCCTCATATCTGATAGGAAGGCTTGATACTCATCACGGAGTTGTTTCTTCCGAGCATTGGTTCGATTCGCCATATTTTTTAGGTAGTCTCTGAATTTCTCTATTTCATATTGTTGGAAAATTGGATCCGATTGCCATATTTCTTTTGCTGACATGCGAGCTAATGATCGATAGGCTTGCTCATCCATATGTAGCGCAAACAGTAGAGAGTAAGCTTTGCTCACATTATTAACGCTTGTGTACCATTTTTCTACCTTCGCATTTTTTGCTTCATCAAAAGGTCCCGATTTCTTCTGTAGGTGTACCAAAATGCGCTTCATGTTATCTCTGAACAAGCTCAATTTGTATTTATTCCCGGCAAATTCCTCAAGAATTTTACCAAAATTGATGTTCGTGAAGTCTTTCTCAGTGTATTGACCAAGGTAAAGGTGAATATCCGATGTAGGGTCTTTCAATTCATTGATTATTTTCATTTTTGCACTACTTTTACCCCATGGAGTTGGCGGTCGATTGGGATTAATTGAAGCGTCGGTGTTGGCGTTGCAATGGTCAATGTCTCTACTGCTTGTTTCAACAGCAAGGATTCTTGTACAACTACTGCTTATGCTAGACTCGGCGTCGCTATCATCACTGGAGATGGATAAGGACGACACATCGCTATTTTCCTCCTCCTCCTCCTCTTCGTCATCGGAATCATCGAACTTGTTTGCTCTCCAACCCCAACATCCTGGACTTCCGTTATTCAATGCCTTGTTGTGTTTCACGATCAATCTCCTTCTAACATACGTATGACCTGGTCGCATCATACCGTCGTTGTTGGTCGGCTGAAATCAGATTGGAGCGTCGGATACTATCGGAGCTGAGGTTAATCGTTTGGTGCACCAGCAAACAGGTCATCTATGGGAGGCGGCGGCGGCTATGGCCATGGCCACGGTAGTGGTGGTTGTTTGTAGATATTATTTCCGGGGTTTCGATAGATAGAGTGGTTGGAAGTCTGGTTGGATGTGTTTGGCGATAAACACATCAAACACATCTTCAAACACATTAAACACATCTTCAAACACATCAAACACATCTTCAAACACACCGGAACACATCCAAACACATCCAAACACATCCGTGCGAAAGAGGGTTTTAGCTCTTTGAAGGTTCGGTTAGCAAAATGCTTTCTCTCAAAAAAGAAAGCTTCTGAATCGATCCTAACGGATGACATTTTTCTCAGAAGTCTTTCTCATTTGGCGAAAGGAGAGAGCCTACGTACGTACTCCTTTAATTACACTACGTAAACGAGTCGCCAACATCAAAGAAACACAGGATCTTCCTGGGAGGTTGTCTTGAGAGATAAACCTCGAACAAGTAGTGGATAAGGTAGTGCGCGTAGGTAAAGGTAAACCTTTCCATACATCATTGAAACATGGAATTTGACCCCGACAATCCTAATTTCTACCAATGTAGATAATCTCAAGGATTCAAGAGTGTCCTTCCTTATGAAGATCGCGGTGCATTCAGGGGTTCACTTACGTCACGAGTGATAACCTGACTAAATAGCGCTCTTCACGGCACTGGTACACAGATAGTAATCAAAACCACCATGAAGATCATCTTTGGATTCAATGATGTGCTGAGAACAATTCTCACTTGTTGAGTTGAATTCAATTATATATACAATTACTACATTGGTAAAACTGGTGAAAAAATGATACTCATGCCTCCATTTCCCATTCGATGCCACACACAAACATTCATTTTCACTCTTTCACTGACACACCACAGTAGAGCTTGATGACCCATCACTAATCTAAAAATGGCATCTATCATCAAGAAGATGAGTGGTGTCGTCCCGTCAAAGCATTCAACATACTGGCCACACACACTCCATCACTATCAAAGTAGTCAAATCGCAATGGATGGAAGTAGTCTTCGCTCTCCGGGGATGTATTAATCTGTATACCACCCAGCAGGGCTAACCCGCCCTTGATATTGCCCGGTGCACATTTCTTCACTATATCATTGATCAATACCGATTGAGAGTCGTACAGTGCGTAGGGTAATTCCCTCATTCGACCATGTCCACCGGGGATTCCATTCCCATGAATATGATGTTGAGGATCTTCATTGTCGTCGGCAGTAGTAGAGCTACCAGCATCATTCCCTTCAAAGAAGGCAATTCCCCGCTCGGCATCACTCAACCGTCTTCCAAAGGGCAGTATCAATTCCCGCACGGCACTCTGTTGAAAGTCACTAAACTCTTGTATCTTTGCCGTGATCTCCATCGCATTCTTCTCTCCGTGAGTAATCCCACGCAAGTAATTGGAGGCGGCGATGGCCGAACCGCAGCAGAAATCGACCAGCGCGATTCCGCGTCGCTCCACGCGTCCCACCATGCCATTTTGGCATATCCCCACGTGCGGTCCATGGACCAGGAGACAGTATCCATCGTCGGGGATGTGCGCGGCCATGGCTCCGAAGCCGGTCTTTCCGGCGAAGGGAAAGCCGGCGAGTCCACCCAAGTTGAAGTTGTGGCCGTAGATGGCCACGAAGTCGTCTTCTAGCTCGCGCGCTAGTTCGTCGCAGCAGAGAGAGGTGGCGAGGAGTGTGTTGGTGGGCGTGAAGTTTCGTTGTTGGGAGAGGGTGGATTGAACGAGGGAGACGAGGGTGGAGTTGGGTATGGCTCCTGGAAAATTGTGTTTGACAATTTTGTCAAAGGTGGGATTGAATCGAGATGATGATGGCGATGATGTGGCGTCGGCGGGTGGAGTATTATGACGAGATGCAGAGGAGACGGACTTCTTCTTGGTCGAGAGAGGAGGACGGGCTGGAGGAGGTGGGTGGAGTCCACGGCGGGAGAGCGACGAGAATGATGACGACGGCGAGGAAGAGGCGAAAGTGACGACACCACGCCGAAGTAATAACGCTGATGAAGAAGTTGTAGCGGCTGCCATCATTTTCCAACTCTTGGATTACCCCTCTAGAGATAATATATTGAGCTCGACGTTATCTTTATCTTGGTTTCGGTTGAATTGGAATTGGTGTTCGTCGAGTTAGATAATGTGGGCAGGGTGTGACGGTGGAAGGTACAAGCAGCAAACTGGTGCAAACACTTCAAACCCACGTCATGTACTGTCATGTAGTAGTTCCGCCAAACAAGAAGGAAGAATTTCATGACGTCATGATGATGCAGGAAGTTAATGTCTGAATCCTACAAGATCCTACGATACATCATCTGTCTTTCAACAGCTTTCAACTCAAACTTCGTTATCGTCGACGGCACTTTTTCTTTCCTCCAATTCAAGGCCGAGCAAAGGAAACATGTTACTATTTCATTCACTCTCTCTCTGTGTAGATACGATTGATTGATAATATTTTGATCATGTTGCTGTGTCAAGGGTTGGATAGAGAGAACAAGTTACTTTGTGTGTCTTGACCGATTCGATATCTAAAAAGTGAGATTGATTCGTTTTATCCTTAAAAGAGGTGCCCATGTCTCATCTTTCACTATCATCCCCAATCCATGCATGCTCGTTGTTAAAAAAGTGAGAAGCACAAATGATGGAAAAATAACCCAAACCAACATACGAAAGCAGACAGAAGTGGGGGCAGGGTACTTTGGAGGGGAGTAAGAAAAAAATGGAAGAGATGAANAACATACGAAAGCAGACAGAAGTGGGGGCAGGGTACTTTGGAGGGGAGTAAGAAAAAAATGGAAGAGATGAATCGGCCATGACATCATGCCTGACACTCTCTCCTTCTTGTTATATCACTCGCAATTATCGCTGGTCTTTGTCCATCATAATACGAACGTCATTGGAGATACTAGTATTGCTCATGGAACTCGTCAGAGAGCTGGAGGACTGCTTCTCGCGTGGTGGCAGAGATGGAAACGATGACGAAAAAGGACTGGTGGTGCTGCCACCACCAGGGTGTCTTGAATCGTCGGACGAATGTCTTGACATTGAGGGTTCCTTATTCGTGCCGTACTTCGACTCATCTTGGATTCGGGTGTTACCATCATGGGGTGCCGCCTGTTCCATTGTGTTACCATCATTCCTGAATCCAGAGGATGGACTTCCATTGATGATGTTGTCGACGTTGTTACACTCCCCAGCAAGAACATCATCAGCATCGTCCTCATCGTCCATCCACTGCACAAACGTCGTCAATCCAAAGTAATGCAATATATTCGAGTCTGTTGATAATGGATATATCGTCACGTACTGCCTATACCGGCGTCCAGATTTGGTATAATTCGTCAACATTGCGCACGAAGGACGCTGAAACATCAAGGGGCCCATCAATTTATCAAGTTCTCTCTTATTCTTCTCCTCGACATCAGCGTTATGGCGTTTCGCGGTGTGGGCATGGTGAATCCGGCCCTGCAAGATCGAACAAGACTGTTTACCAACAACTTCTTGTCTGGTGTATCCTGTTAATTTCTCCCATCGGTCGTTCACTTGAACGATTGTATACGGTCGAGATGCCAATGTCATAACCATCGGATAATCGTACACCTTTTGACTGCACGTCTGAACGGTGTTTGGAATGACGACATCGTTAAAATTGTCGAACCCCATCGCCATTTTAACTTGCAGCATGAAGGCCATGACATCGAACATGATTTCGAGGGCGACGATTTTGTGCGCCGTGTTGAATTTACATATTAACATTCCGCTTTGGTGAAGCTCGGTATTGGCACCGAGCTTTTTCGCATTTATGGTCGACATGGCCCAACGTGCCATTAATTGATTCCCCGCAACGACGCTCTCTTCGGTAACTAAGGTGTATTGGAATTTGATCTTACCATCGGGAAATTGTGCTCGATCGACAATGGAATCCAAAAATACATAATTCGAGGCGGCGTCAGATATCATGGCATCGACACCCACTATAGTGCGTTGGCAATTAGAGACTTGAACTTCACTGCTCGGAAAACTCTGATACGGCGTCACGGGTAACCGACACGTGAACGAACTCTCGTCCAGTATAGAACTCCATAGTTCACGCTTCTGATCGAAGCCATAACCAGCGCGCAATGCAAACACGGAGCGCAGGACATCCACACGTTTCGAATGTGTCTCGACCATGAGATTGGCTGCCATGGCGCGTTCGGAAATTAGACTGTCACGCTCTCGACATAGTTCGTCGACGGAGATTTTGAGTTGCTCTACGAATGCCTTCTTGCGAATGCGGGTGTTCTTGGCATGTTCACGATTGCGTTCACGATTATATTGAACCCGTTGCTCTTCCGTGGCGAATTTGAGATGGTCTTCAGTCCCCGAGCATTCCTCGGGTGAAGTATAGAAGTAATTGGGACTAATGCTGCCACCCCGGGCTGCGCGTTTCTGTGAATGATCAGACATCCACTCCAGCTGGCCTCCTCCTTCAGTATCACTTGCGGAAACAAGCGGCATGACCGCACTATTGGATGGGGCTAAGTTTGATATTGTCGACGTTGTCTTGATGGTAGGAACTGTATTATATGGCAAATTAGACTGATTTTGTATGGCAGGCTGCTTGTTCCCCCCTGCTGATGGGGAGTGCGCAATAGTCGCCTTAGCTACAATGAGCTGAGCCTTCTGTGGACGCTCTTTACGCTGTGACTGGTTTTGATTCGGTCCTGTTCATACGAATAAAACGTAACAATAACAAGGTGTTGGTGAAAACCTCGGGAGGCTTAAAGACTGTAACGGTACAATCAAGGTTTAATAAACTCACTCTTCCTCTTCAAGGTGGTGGCGTCTTTCGAACTCGCTACGCCTCGCATCCTCTTTCCATCTTTGACAGGTTCTTGGGTCAGCTGCGTGGCTGCTTGAGCGCTAGGGGTCAGCGATTGCAACTGCGGCTGCTGTGGCAACGGGTTCCCCAACCAACCTTGTGTCGCACCGCTGTTCGTCACGACAGACTGATGCTGATGTAACTGACTTTGCATCGGCTGCAACTGTTCCGAAGACGGCCGCATTAGAGTGTTCTGCTGTTGTTGATGAGTGGCAACAGTTTGCACCTGCTGCTGCTGTTGCTGCAGTTGCAAAAGTTGCAGTAGCTGGAATGGATTTAGAGACATTTGTGCCGCGGATGAGGATACTGCTGCTCCTTCGGGATTAGTATTACTTGACAGAGCCTGAATCTGTGATGCCATATTCGCTTGTTGCTGAGTCTGTACATGTTGAGGCTGCTGCTGTTGCTGCTGCAAAAGCCACATTAAGTATGGGTGTGGTGAGGTGGGCGCCCCAGCGCCGAGAGGGGGCTGATTCAATGCCGTCGATGGAAGCTGCAATGGTAGTGAATGCATTGAACTTGAAAGTTGTTGATTTGTCAGTTGTTGCAGCTGATGTATAGCCCACTGGTCATTGCTATTGCTGGGATGACTATTGGGGACCTGAAGAACTGTTTGGCCATCTTGACTGCCAAGTAAGGAGGGCAACATGACACTTCCTCCCCCTCCTCCTCCTGTGGCAGTGGCTGCTACTTTCAAGGCCGATAATCCCAATGAGGCAATTCCCAGCGCTTGCTGTTGATGATGAGCATCCTGAACTTCAAGTGGAGATGGAACGCTGCCACAACTTGGGGATGGAAGCAGGGAAGAAAGTTCGGCATAATTCGCACCTCTGACAGTTGTTGCTGGTGTTGCGGCACCCCCCATGTTGTATTTTGTCGGTGGTAACACAGAACCGATAGCATCCCCAGCGCGGGGAGTATTCCCATCTCTTGATTGTAAGGCATCATTGGGTATAGACTTTGCAATGAGATTCTCTAACATTGGTCCTGGAGATGTTCTCTGAACGTCGCCACCTCCACCCTGAGGAGGAGGAGGAGGACCAGAAGCAACATTTGAACCGATTCCAAAGAATCCACCCATATATTCCGCCGATTGATCTCCTGGATTAATGATTGGAATTTCATTGTCTTCCCCGTGAGCAGTCCCCCCTCCTCTTCCCAGGTGGCCATCGACAACATAAGTGGAGGGGGATGTTGTGTTGTTGTCAACGGGGGGGATTTCGTCCCAGAAGAGCAGACCTAAATTTTCTTCATCACCCTGGGAGTGGGTTTGATGATGATGCAGGATGATGATAAAGAAGATGAAATCATTGATGACAATAAAATTAGATAAAACAACAATACCAATATGAGCAAAAGCCAATTAATCAATAGGAGCAAAGAAAAAAGCCGACGGAATGGTGAACAAGATGAATTCAATAATTGACCCCCCACCCCCTCCCCAATACACAACCTCTCGTTGACAGACACGTACATCCTAGAGGGAGAAGAAGGTGCAATAATGTTTCACCCCCCCTCCCTTCGAGTCTGAATCGAACGCATCCCCTATCTCGGCGTCGCATCTACCTCTCACGCTCCATCTAATTTTAATTCAGCAACAGTGGAAATGATCAACACAGACACGAACTCATCTCTTACCGACTCGTCATCCCACTCAATCCCATCCATGTCCGAATTACTCGCTTGCGAATCTAATGATGTTGGCGTGGCATTCCCAGCCGCGGCCATCATGGTGGTGGTGGAGGAAGCTAGTATGGCGCCACTACTCTCAGCACTCCCTGTAGTACTTCTTCCCACATCGTCCGTGGCGTTCTCATTATCATTCACTCTTCCTCCTGTAGCAGAGGAGAGAGAGGTGTAATTGTTAGTTCGATTGCTCATGATAATGTAAATTTTTTTTGTTCACTGCCTGGAAAAAAAAGTACATGGTGAGATGTAGCTAATTTCTGCTAATTCTATGTGCTGTCTGCCTGTTGTCAGAGCAATTAAAGGTGCTAATGGGATCGACCAGGGAACATGTGCGAACCTGCCTTCTAGTCGCCCATGCCATCTGGACCATCTGTTCTACCATGCGGAAATTTGTTAATACTTCAAGGGATTCGTTAAGTAGCTAAGTGAAGGACCTTCTTTCTGGAAGATGACTCAGCTCGAAGTTGTTCCTCGGGAAGGTAAAGTTGAACTCGTCATCTGGGAAAGTTCTCAGGTGTCAACACTGTACCTTCCAGATACTAGTACTACTATCTATCTACGAAAGGCAGCAAAAAAAGAAAAAAGAAAAAAGTTCTTATCATGCACCAGAGAAGGAGATTGAGAATTGAGAATTGAGAATTCAGCTTTGAATCTCTACACTATTCATCTCTCTAGAGAGACACTCTGGTATTGGTAGTTTCATTCATTTATTTACTGTATTGAGGGTTTCTAGTATTATCTGCTCCCCTCTCTCCTCAACAACTTTCAATATCTACGCAGTAACTCTAAAAATGACCTCAGACCTCAGACTCCCCAGTTCTGCCACAACATTATACAGCTAATCTCTGCTCTTTGGAGAGCTTCTTTCAGTCTCCCCAGAACCAACTTTGCCAATTCTAGAGAGACAAAAAATGAGAGCTGCAAAGGGAAGAGAAAGTGGGAGGTGATGATCATATTGTTTGCTTATTTGATTACAACTAATCTATCACTAATATTCTCAAGAAGGTTACATGCACGAGAAAGAATGCAAACATTTCTGCATCTACTCTGATCGACATGTTGACTGTTCCAATGGTGAGTCAACAATTGCATATAATTTTTGTCTTGAGAGAGGAGAGATGATGTCCAGGATTTTCGAAGCATCAAATTGTTAGA
>JALLAX010000038.1:0-52979 GCA_036939555.1 Discostella stelligeroides
CGATGGCGATGGTCGATGAACGCCGGTGGAGACAAGTAACGATGGACCTTGAATGATGGTGGCCGAGTTGTTGGTAGGATTAGACTGCTGCTGCTTCTGCTGCTGCTTTGGCGGCGGGTCGTCGTTACGAACCGAGGAAAATGTACGAAAGGAAGAGAAGCGATGTCTATGGTTTGAGGAGGCACGTCGTATCATGATGATGATTTTAATTCAATTCCACGATTCATCGGTAGCGATGATTGTGTTCTCTGCGGTTTCGTGATTTAGCGATATGATCTTAGTTCCACAAAGTAGGAATATTCGCCAACCTGACCACAGTTACTTATTACTACACTTCGTCGAGAGACATGACAACATGACATCATAGTATCGCGTACTATGAACTATGACTCCAATCTTCGTGTCCACTGCTACTATTGCTCCAGGGGGGGATTGATGCCAGTATCCGCAGGATGGAAACTGCAAGTTCACCAAGTCACTCCATGATGAATGATGCTACCCCCTGCGAGCCGATTCGAAGCATCTGTTTTAAACCAATCCAAGTGCGAACATTGAAGTCGATCATCGGTGATGATCAGTGGATTATTCGTCGTCCGTCCATTATTGGGAACTTGTAGGGGATGATTTATCATGTATGGTAACCATCTGTCGTCTGTTCTCATCTGTTCTCCTTAATCGTGTCTGCATACAGAATGAAATGGATTACACGCCATGGACACTCCTTCGAAGTCATGACAATATCTGTGGAAATGACCCCAAGACCCCAATTCCCAATTAGAGGACTCGCTGATGATGACCCTACAGAGCAGTTCCGATTGAAGATTCTCACCCCAACAAAAATATTATGATCGTACAAATTATTGCTGGGCGGTGTTTTTTACGTCAGGTTTGAAGGATTCCATCAAGTTGATGAAGCTTTACTGCTGAGAGAGAGAGATTGCTGATGGTACTCTTCGAATGTTTCTATTTCTTCACAACAATCAACCCATCAGCTCTTGACATGATCATTAAGTCGAAGACAGCGAAACAATATCCTCATCATCATCATCCATCATCATATTAATCATTACCCAAAAAATAATAATAAAAAACAAAAAAAAATGAAAGTCCATTACTTTGGTGGAGTCGGAGTGGCTCTTCCTCTCATCCTTCCTTGGATGGTATCGGTTGCCACTCTTCTCCTTGAAGGTCCGGTAAGGGGTCTATGCCATAATCATTTTCCCTTCTCCAATCTTGTTCCATCTACTCTCGCGATCATTGACATCCTCCCTCTCTATCTATTGGTATCCTCTTCTACTCGGAACAATCGTTGGCAGCTCACCAATCATTCACAGTGGTTGTTGTTGATCCCAACAAGAAAGGTTGCCCCCACCATGCTTCCTGCTCCTCTGCCTACTAACGTAGCAACTTGCGAGGCACTCTCCTCGTTGCCGTCATCGTCGGTCTCCACTCCCGCCATCGTCACCACTGAAACCATATCCCATGTTTTGTTGTCGGATCTCATGGTCGTGCTTGGAAAAGATGTCACCACGACCGCAGTGAATCAAGCAGCGTCGGACAGTTTCAATTATGGGCCACGTCGTATCCGGGCAGATCAGTGCGATGACAAGGTTGGTTGGGAGAATGGAGTCACTGAATATCGACTTCTGGTGACTAGCAAAGAAGAACAAGGCGGAGTAGTAGTAGTAGCAGCAGCAGCAGGAGAAGGAGGAGGAGAATGCCAGGAGATCGACGACACTCCAAGTGACGGAGCGCTTATAAACCTTCGTCTTGGCCAAGAAAAGCTAATCACTACCGATATCGCCCCATCAGGACTAGCAACAGGTCAGAGTGACGAAATGCATGAAGCCGCAGAAGCGCTCAAGAATCACGGAGGGGCTTCCCCACCTTCGAACGCAAACCATCACGATGGACTGCTCCCACTTCTCTCAGGGCAGAGTGACACCAAGGTTAGAAGGGAGAATGAAAACTGTGCTCATGAACCTTTCACGACCGACAAGGGAGGGTTTTCTCACTTCAAGGCAGGTCATGATGCTGAAGCAATTCCATTCCTAACAGGTTGCCTTGAAGCCACGGATGGAATGTTTGTGACTGGTGGAGGAGGAACAGGAGACGGGCTCAAGAAGAACGACCACAATTCGAACAGCGGAGCCTATCTTGGTCAGGAGCCTGTCACTGCAGCTGACAATCTCTCCTATCACTCTCTCATACTCCTATCAAACCAGCGTGATTCTAAGGGCGGAAGAAAGAGTGCAGCCGTGGACTATGTTGAGCTTGAAGCGGCAAAAGGTCGGATGAAAGTGAGTGAGCGAAGTATCATCGTTTTACTTGTTTTCAATGTATGCTACTACAAATCTCTTACACATTTGTCGTAACCCAAACCTCTTTTCTAGATCGCAGATGTGGTTACTGAAGCAAACAAGGACGGAATGAATGATTCGAGTGTCGACGATTACGGAGAAGTCTATGGGTGGGCGTCGGTTCTACCTTTTATGGTAGGTTAAGACTGTCTTCTCTGGCACTCTTGCACATTCCTATGTTCTCACTTTTGCACTTGATCGTATGCTTAGTTCGTTCTCGTTGCAGTTGCACTCATCGTGAAGAAGTTGCAGCATTCTGTTCCTGCACCCAGTTGCCGATGCCCCAAGGGTATGCGACGTCTATCACTCCACCTATTTCTCCTGGTCTCGCCCGCTATTGGAGAGGGTGGCTGCGATAATCTCCCTCTTGAGTTTTCAGGCCTGTTTCTATCAGCACTTGATGAACTTGAAACAAGAGTCAGTGATCAAGTGGACTCTGTGTTTAACGAGATCGGCTTTGGACCTCTTGGGGACTCCCTTTTGGTTCAAGATATTTATAACTTCAAAGTAGGATTGTTTGAGGGCCTCTTTGGCAACAAAGAAGAACGGACCTCATGGATTAACGGCACAACTGGTAGTACCATCAACATTTATGAAGCATTGACTGCAAATATCACTAACGTGATGGGTGATGCGAGCTTGAATGTCTCGTGTCTCATTTCTGATACAGATGACGATGCTGTGTATGACAAGTACGCAATGGATTTAACTGTACGCGGGTCGATTCCGTCGTTGGGTTCGCTCTTGCCAAAAGTTAATCTCCTTCCTCCTCAATCCTTCCCCTCGTTGGGTTTGGTTGTGTCCGCAGTTGATGTTGAATATGAATTAAAACTACCACTCGTCCTTTACCGTGGTCTCAACAAGATCGTCCAATTGGGAGAAACGCAGGCAAAATTGGCTGTTGATTTTACTGCTGTCATATCGGAGAGTCTTCCTATTTTGACTAATGAAAACATCACGTTCAGTGGAACATTTGATTTCGGCGCGATACTGTCCTATTCCTCCATCCAAGGGCCTTCATCCTCTGGAATCTTCAGCACAAACTTGAGTGCTTTGGTTGGAGACAACTATGTAGGTATTCGAGCGCACGATGGTAATATCTTTGACGTCAATCCACGTAAGTGTTTTGAACATAAGTTCTGTGATTACTTCTTCACATGTTGCTCTCACTTGTGACTTTTGCAGCCTCTGTCAAATTTGACTTCGACATATGCAACTTCAAAGCTGAGCTTCTTGACTCTATCGAGTCATTTGACATTGGCGATGAGCTTGGTCTCATTATAGACCGACATTTCACACCTGAAATCAAGGGAACGATTTTTGCTAGCGATTTGGCTTTTGTCGATGACATCAAGTCATTTGTTTCAAGTTATGCTCTTACAAATGCAAACCTAATCAAGGCCAGGATTGCTGATGAGATAAGAGGATTTGCTTGCAGCCGTCGTCTCGATGTGATGGATATTGGACACGATGGGTCGCAACGGATGCTGCAGCTGGATGAAACCTTCAGTTCTCTTGTTGATCAAATCCTTGCGATTGATGGTGTTAAGTCTGCCAGTGCTGGACTTGACTTAACGCGTATGGAAGTTGGCGTTGATGTCGCTCTTCGTGTTGAAAATGGCTTTAATTCGTCATTTTTTCAAAGTGCACTCAATGAAATGTTTGACAAATTGGCTCCTGTCCAAGCAATTTTCGGAGCCGCAGGTGATGATGCAGCTGTGGAAAATCTCTTCAACGAACTGGTAGTCACAGCCGCATTTTGGCTTTCAATTAGTGCGGGTGCAAAATTAAATAAATCCGTGAAGGATTTCTTCGGTTCTTTCTCTTCAAATATTGTTTTCGATACAACTGGATTTCTACGGATTGTTAATCTTGGCGCGTCGGTGTCCGCACAAGCAGACAACCTTCATTTTCAGCTCTTTCCTGAAATTAATACCACTGATGCTTCGATGGAAGTCATGATAGGTGTAGAGCTGTGGGAGCCGTACGAGTTTCAATTGGATACAACTGATATCGGGTTCAAGGAAATTGTTGGCGGTCGACTTCGTTTTGAACCATTCGGAAGTCTGATGGCATCATTTCCACTCCGCACTACTGTTGGCAACGTCAGCCAGGATCTTCAAATCTTATTTGAAGACAATAATCTATTTGATGACAAGGAAGTATTGGTGACCTTAAATTACAATGCCTGTCGGTTCCTTGACATACTGCAACAAATCCTGGGCAAGCTTGGAGCATTCAAGCTATCTCCCGAACACATTTTAGGACCAACTGCAGTTAGTGGAATTGTCGTGGAATCTCTTGACGGCTTCTTCCCCGATTTGGGAGGATTCCTGACTGGAGTGTTGGAGGGTGAGCAACTATCAGTTTTCTTATCTTCCTTCTTAGCCTAAAACCTCAACTCATTGTTCCTTCCTCGATATAGCCAAAAATGAACTATTTCATCTCTGCGCTGAGATTGAGGTCACCGGCGAGGATCCGCCAACTCTCAAGGACGTAGTTTCTATGCTGTTCGAAGACATGACCAGTCCATCTGGGTCAACTTCAAAGGACTACTTGAACGATGCACGTCGTCGCTCTCTACAAGTAGCTAATAGCAAACCGAAGTATACTCATCATCGCGCATTACGCGCCCGTCATCTACACCATAATCGTTTCATCCGTCCTCGAAGCCTGACAAACCAGCGAAGATTGGACGACAGTGACACTATCAGCGATCTGATGGATTCCATATCTGTCACTGGAGGCTACTCAAACCAAGAGTTATTTGTCAAGATTCAGTTGGACGTCTCAAAGGTGTTTACCGATTCAATCAATGAGCTGGTTCGAAAGCCATTTGACCTTCTTCAACATGTCGAATTCATGAAAAATATGTTCCCCTCTAACATCAATGAGAGTGAATCAGCAATTAACTCCAGTGTTTCGTTTTCTGCAGGTGCCCACGCTTCCATCCGAGGTGAGTATTATTTTAGGTCTTGTGTCCCACCAACCGGATACACTTCATTCCGCTTCACACACTCTCTGTCTCCTATGTCTCTGTGTAATCTGCAGTTGGTATTGATATATCTCCACTTCAAGTGTACAACATACTCTTCTCAAGTCAACAGCTGAATTCCTCATTCATTCTCAACAACTCATTTATTCAGTTTGAGGACATATCTGCAAAGTTTGCTTTATCAGCAAGTGTTTCAGGCAGCTTGAATCTTGCAGGAGTAGCAGCTTTGGATTTAAAGAATGGAACCGTCGATTTGGCATTAGGTTTGGGTTTGGACAGAGTTAGTGATAAAATCTACTTTTCTGAATTGAAGAGTGTGAGCACATCGCTTCGTGATAACGCAAGTTGGCAGAAAATAGGTGTCCTTGACGTTTCCCTACCAATCACCTTCGACATTAATGATGTCGGCATTGGATTGGGCAACGTTCTGGATGAGATTCCAAATCTTCCATTGATAATATCTATCCGCGACGATGACTTGTTCAGTTCAGAACTTCCCTCGATCGGAATGGATCTCGACCTCATGTGAGTGCAAATCAGAAATTGAGTGCACGGGATGTGGCGATCTAACACTAACACGCTTCATCCTTCGTTCAGACAATTAATTTCAGAAGGAAATCCTATTGATGGTCTGTTTGGCAATATCACACAGGCCCTGAATGACATTGCATCTGACGGCCCACAATTCAACGTTGGGCCATTTGGTAATGTTGACTCAGTCCTCGATAAGTTTGGTCTTGACTTTAATTTTGCTGCGTCGCTACTGTCAGAGTTTAGGGAGTACTTTGATTTATTTAAGGCAGATATTCTCTCCGTGGGCGAAGAAAGAGCTGAATTGATTAGCCTTAGGCCGCGATCGTTTGCAAAGTATCCTGCCCTTCTTCAACTCGGCAGCAAGAAGGCTTCCATTGCTTATTGTTCTGAATTAAAAGGTCTCCTATGGGACAAGTTGGTTGCACACTTTCCAGATCCGACGCACAATGGCGTACAAATTCCTGGGCTTGCTCTTGGGCAGACTTTCCTTCAAAAGTTTACTGAACGAGGAGTATTCCCTGTTGAAGAATACTTACCGCATATTGCTATTGCATTCGGAAAGAGCTGGTCGTTTCATGAAAACTCAGCTCTTTCTTTTACACTAGATGAGCTATTAACACCTGGCTTTGGTGTTGATGTCACTTTGAAGATTCTTGACGCACTTAAAGAAAAGTCACTGCCAAGCAATTTTTCACGTTTCAGTGGACTATCGAAGTTAACCAACATGTCTGTGGACCCTCTCACCAATGAAATATTCAATGTTGAGAATTACTTGCCCGAAATACAGGTTGCATTTGACCTTGTACCGTCGGCCGAATTCGCAGCACCAAGCTTTCGACTGGCTGATCTCAAAGAACTTTTGTCCCCGAAGGTGCCATCAGTACGAGCATTTGCCGACATGATCAAGTCAAGGATTGTCAAAGATGTAAGAGAAGCTCTGAGTGGCCTCTTCAGTACTCCAGTTGACCTTCCAGGATTCGACGCGTTCAAGCTAGGAGGGAATGACTCAGACACCCCGGGGCTCAGCTGGCCTACCGACAGCACTAGGGCGTTCACGCCAAAGATTAGCGCAGACAACATTAATGGGTTTTCATTTGATCTTGATGTTGGTGAATCCGAATCAGGATCGTTGAGTCTAGATGTGAGGCTTGTGCTTGATTTTGTCGGTGTAAATCCGGCTCAAACTCTTCTTGATATTGCCACAGGGATTGGAAACAAGCTAAGTAGCTTAAGCAGCGATTTTGAAGGGCTTACGAATTCACTGCAGAGTAACTTTGACGACGCAGCTAGTTTACTTTCAGCTATTGCTAACTCGGAGAGAATCGAGCTGTTGCTGGATGCAAAAGTTGCCTTGGCTGTTAGCCTGTCCCTGCCTTCGTTTGATATCAGTTCCACATTGGAGGCGTTCGACACTTCGCTTACTGCAGCAATTGGTAAGCACCTTAGTACTCTGCAACCTTAAATTCACTGCCTTTTATCTAACTCAATCCTCTCAAATAATGATCATTTTGGCCAATAATTTGCTACCAGTGAATGAATTCAGCATTCAACTTGGCGGAAAAGAATTGATGATCAATCCTTCTATATATCTTTCCCTTGATGCAGAGAATACTCGCGTCCCAATTGATCTCAAAAACAATGTCAGTGATATTGCTGTGTTTGACTTTGCCGGTACATTCCGTGCAGGGGTCAATGTTGGAGTTGAAGGCATTCCTGTTGAATTGTACATCTCAGCTTCTTCAGATGACATCGTAAGGGAATCTAGTATCGATTTCGAGATAGGAGTAGACATCGATTTACATCCCCTACGGAACACAATGATTGGTCTTCTAGACGAGCTGAGAGTCATCAGTTACCCAAGATTCATCCAGCAGAGTGCTCCATTTTTGCCAAGACTTGATTTGGGCTGTGTGAGCAGATCTGGCATAGCATACCTCGGAGGAATTGGTGAGACGACGACGCTCACATCTGTTCCAACCGCATCAGAGTCGCCTAGTATTTCCCCTTCAGCCCAGCCCTCTGTTCATCCATCACCTGACCACACGTACGCCACCACCACCAAGTATCCTACATCAGGTTTCCTAAATGCAATTGCCGATGGGTGCTCGACAAACGAGCTGGGGCTATCTGGAGGTTACAACTCCACATCAGAAGAACTCAGTACGTATTGCACTTGTATTAAATCAGTCTCACTAAACAGCCACTCGCTTGCTAACCAGTCACATATCACAACACCCATACCCATTCTGCTGCTCATGTTCAGCAATTAATGTGGCCATTGAGCTTTCAGCTGGACGAGATCTTCAAGCAGCACTCAAGAGTCTTTCATCTCTTTTGGGAGGAAGTTTGTTTCTAGATGCATCATTCTTTAATGATCTATCCAACAAGACAGAGTTGGGTGGATCCATTCTACTAGATCTGACTGTTGGAGCACGAATTTCTCAGTCATCGATATCTGGAGGCGAATACGGATCTGTTGATTTATTCCTCCGTGTTAACAATTTCATTGCTGTGGCTACATTAAGTGCGTCCACTCTCAACTTAGACTTTCCTTTAAGTTTGCCAACGGGGGTGCTGTCAACAGTCGATGCATTGGTCCTTGAATTGGAGGATGGCTCATTCAACATGAATGTTTACCTTAACCTTACGAAGCCAACTAATATCACTGAACTATTTGAGGGTGGGGATCTATCCAATTTTGAATTTGGCGGCAACTTGGATGTTCAGTTTCCTGTGAAACTCATGGTCGAATCTGATTCAGCTCCACAACTTGAGCTTGGCTTCACTCTTATGATTACCGACGACGATATCTTCACACAGCCTCTTCCAGCCATTGCATACGAGCTTGATATCTGTCCATTCGTGAATGCATTGAAGGATGCTGTCGCAGGTCTTACAGGGACTATTATGGATATTATATCCAATGCAACCAGTAACATAATATTACCAGCTGGTTTGTCAGTTGACCTTGATCAACTTACACAGCCTCTCATGGTGTACGTCAACATGACACTGGGCGAATTCTCTGATGTCATCAACGATGAGCTGAATCTCATAAACTGCGCCACTGATGGACGCTTTCTTCAAGAGTCAAATTCTTCTCTTGCGGATATCATGGGCGTTGCTCTCGTCAATCTTATTGATATCGTTAAAAGCTTTGGAATCACCGTCAATGCAACTATTCAACCGTATTTTGACAGCACTGAGTTTGCCGTAGGTATTGACACCGACCTCTCAGTAGTCTTCAAGCAGGTGAGATATTGTTTTGTTTTACTTCTTCATGCCCAAAACTCTCCTACACAATTCCTGACGCCATTTTGCAGAACGTTTCCGATGTCATTGGTCTTATTAGAGATTTCTTCGATAGAATCACAGACGACGACAATAGTGCATTTCTTGGATTGGGCAATTCTTCTGCGGCCGGTTTTGCAATTGATATTGACTTAGAACGGTTGGCAGACAATGCCGTTATTTCAGCGAATTTTGATGCCGCGTTCCACCTCGGAGTGTCGTTAAAGGTGAATAGTTTGATCGTGTTTGTGATAGCCTCTTGAACTTCTACCTGACTCTCCTCTTTCTTTGCTTGGAAAAGAATCCGACAGAAAGCTCTGTTGGTAGCATGGTCGGCCTCGGTGTCAAGACGTGGGGGGCCGCTGCATCGATCGTTGTTGATCCCATATCACTTGCCATAAGTTATGGAGAACATTCTATTGGAGTACGAGAATCTGCATTGGCAGTAGGCATAGATCTGAGAAGTGAAGGAGTATTTTCCACCACAGTCAGCGGACTCCCAGAAGCGTCTTTGGCACCGCTCATTCCAATAATTACCATCCCAGTTCTAGCAGAAGTCACTTTCGACGTGAATGTATCTGGTTTTAGTATTTCACCCATGTTAACGATATCTGGCGAGAATGTAATAGATGACATCAACATTGATTTCGATGTTGAGTTGGATACTTTCATTGAGAGCTTTCATCTAGGAGATATTTTTTCCAATATCACAAGTCTCTTAACCGAACTTGCCGGTTACGGACCAAATTTCACAGTGGGAGATGCTCCAACAAAACTCGTTGGTCTATTTGACGTTATGAATGAGGCCAAAGACTTTGGTCCTGCGTTGCAAGAATTCATCGGCCTTGTAGGCGATGGTGAGTTTTATTTTAGTTCGTTTCTTGCCGTATGTAAAGAATGATGCAATTTTATGCACCTAATATTGTACTGTGCTCAGTTCAAGATTTGATACCAGCTAGTGTTCGGCCCGTTGTGAGATTTGGCTATTTCCTTTCAAAAGATGGATGCCATTCACCATCAACTTCTTTCAACGAGTACGCGTTAAGCTTGCTAGATAATGTCACCACATCATTAGCCGATTTCAATGCCTGTGATTACATCCCACAACTTCAAGAGGCATTGAACTATACATCGAACTCCACCGAGGCTGCTTCTTCCTTTGCCGATTTAGTCGTCCTGCCCACCGATATGCGTAACCGACTCAAGTCGTTGTGGGGCAATGAAACAATTTTCAGTGGAGAGTTCTTGTTGGATAGCTTTGGTGGACTATCTGTGAGTGTAGCACATTGGGACTCTCGCCATGTTTTGATTCAAAATCGTTGACTAACATCCTGGCCATTCAAAAGGCTCAACGGCTGATAAGATTTGTTGAAAAATATTTTGATGACCTGACTACTAGCTCAGGCAGGAGACGGTTGGTAGGTAATCGCAAAGCTGAAAGTGTTAAACGAGGAAGCATCATTCAGAAAGTGATGAATTCCTTGTCTCCATTCCCTCGCAGAAGTCTCGAGGAAAATTCTATTAGCGACCCCATCATCTCATTTGCTCTGAACACATTTTTGGACTTAACTCTCGACTTCAACTTTGGTACTGGGAACAAAGAGATACTCTTCGGTCTACATTTCAATTTTGATTCGGGAGACGAAGCAGAGAGCAGTATTCAGAATTTGCTGAGTTCATTCTTACAGGGCACCATTGCCGACAAAGGGGGGGATAGTTTGGGTGGATTTGACTTTGCAGAGACTGCATCGACTTTAGCGGAAGACTTGATAAATAGCTTAGTGATAGGTGTTCGTGTTGATGTTGATATTCGCTTTGGTTTGGATCTGAACAATCTATTCAATGAAACCGCTGCATCCAAATTACCAAATCCCTTTTTTAAGCTGTATAAGTTCAATGTTGAGGGAACCATAGGGGTAGACGAATGGAGTTCAGTTCTTGAAGTTGAAAATTTTGATGTGGCCATTACCGAAGCGAGAGCTCTGTTCGATATAGAGGCTAGCATTACCAGTGGGAAACCTTTGTTGCTTGAATCTGCGCAAGATTTCTTATACTTGATATCTCCCACAGACACGTTTGGGATTGGATTAAATGCATCGTTGGATGTAAGGATACCAGTCTTCATTGCTTTCGAAGGTTTAGGATTCGGAGCTACTATTCAGTATATAGACGACGACATCCTTGACGACGATAGGCCGCGACCAACTTTCGAGCAAGATGTTATGATCAGTATTGAGTTGATCCGAGAAGCTGCAGAACATCTGAAAGACAATACAGCTTTCTTGGGAAAATACGAGCCGCTTCAGCAAAGACTTCCACTGCTTCAGGTTTCAGTGAATCAAGTAATTGCAGGCCAAGATCGGACACTTGCGGACTTGTTCGATCTCACTGATTTTGCAAACAATCTTGTCGGAACCGAATCCGCAACCGAAATGCCCTCAACTTCTCCTTCAACTACATATGTTCCATCACGAAATCCATCATCGGTCCCATCTTTTGCGCCATCAACGACTTCCAAACCTTCACTTTCTATTCAACCATCATCTTCTCCCACAATAACAAATATTCCATCGAGACATCCGCATTCAGCTCCATCATCATTGCCAAGTTTCCGTACTAATCAACCGACATTTGGAACCAACGATGAGTACATACTATTGACCCAGCTCATAAGCAAGACGAGGACGGCATTTCAAGGTTTAGTAAAGCCAGGCACCGAATTAAATACTGTACCATCAGTTCCTGATGTGAACCAGTTCAATGTTGTCCGCCCTAGTGGTTCAATTTGCGAAGGGAGTGATCGTGCGATCGCAATCGACATTACTCGTAACGGCCTTTCTTCACTCAATTTGACTCTATGCGCCTTGTTGGAATTTGAACTAGATGGCAGTTATGATGCTACAGGCCTTCTCAGTGCTGTTGATGATAACCTTGACATAGATGTTTCGGGATCATTCCAGCTAATAGGATCGCTCATGTTTGGAGCCAAGTTATTAGTAGTAAAGAATACCGGAGGAGACATCGTTGTAGGAATTGAGTTCGATCCCATATCCGTAGAGCTCTCTGTTAAGGGTGTTCTAGATACCACCGTGTCACTTGGGATGGTCGAGGCTACAGGCAATGGGCAGGTGATTTTTTTCGGGCATGCGACGCTTGATTATTGTTCAAGTTGTAATGGAATACATCCACTCGCCTTTCAGCGAGTAAGCAATACATCGTCGTTCTACTTCGATCGGCTGTTTGGCTTCGATATTGATTCTTCAATTGCTCTCAGTGCTGAAGTACCTGGGGTTGAAATAGACACTGGTCTTGCGCTGAGCATTAGCGACGACAATGTCTTCGATGACAATTCTCCAGTTATCATACCGCCTGATTTTCAAGCTCTTCGTGATCTTCTTAAGTTTTCCCCAAAAAATGCCTTGGTGATGTTACGTTTGATTGATGGTGAGTGTAATTGATCACATCTGATAACCGACTTCTGATTTTCTAACTTATCTTCTATTTGCTCTTCTCTTCACGATTCATAGCACTCCTCGTAGAAGCTATGCGAAACAAAGCGTTTGAAGCAAATATTCCATTGATGGACACCTCACTGAAAGAAATTCTCCAGGTTGCGAAACTCTTCAGTAACAATCTCTTTGAATTCTTTGTGAGTAAAGTGACCTTGATTGATGAGTGATATATATATATATATTAATATTTTTTGCGAAACTGTTTCCATCGTGCAGGTCAAAGTGGAAGATTGGGACAATCGCGCCGTAAAGAGCCTGAAGATTCAGTCTACGGATAATTTCACTACGTTCATTACAAGCAATAGCACGGTTTCGAAGACTTTTGAGCTTTACGTCTTCTACGATGACTTGGATGCCAATCCAATTGCTGGCAACGCCGATGTTCTTCGCGAACAAGCACGAAATTACGGTAACTCTTTATGTAATATCACTTTCCCCGGCCCGTACGGTCCAGGATGGAACACATCTCTATTAACAGGACCCGTTGATGGTGACAGTACTTGCAATGTTACCATTTGTCTTACTACTGACTGCCAAACCAAACTCGACAGCTCAAATAAAGTGATTGAATACCACAGTTGTATCCGGCACTGTGATATCGTAATCGAGGACAAAGACAACAAGTTCTCGATGTACACCGTCTCCTATCTCGACTCGGACAATGCAGTTCCGAACAACATCACATTTATGGGGCTGTTTGAGAAAGGAACGCCAGTTGGGCCAACCGAATACTTTGGCATTCCAATAAATTCGCCAGTGTATCCAAATATCGTTCCACGGTTCAAGACCCTTCAAGACCTTGCTGATCGTATGGGCCAAGTACTGACTGTTGTAACTACCATTGACACAACAGTCACCATAAAATATTCAGAAGGTGCCGCTGGCGAGCCAGGTTCACTGCTCTTTGGGATCGGATTTGAAGGAAGCGTGCAGACTCCGCCAGGTGGTATGTCGTTCGATTCCTCATTACAGCTTGGGGATCTTGCCAGTGTCAAAGTTCAAGAAGCCACCTTTGATTTTATAGGACAAATCAGTGTCAAGAATGAGTTTGGAATAGTATTTAGTCCAGACGAGTCGAGTAGCCTGAAATTGATCGGTGTCCGAAAAAATGAATCTTCATGTAACGGCACTGCATTTAATGCCACCATTATTTATGAAAAGGACAACATGAAAGGCAATGATACAATTACTATTACTCCCGCGTGTGACATTGATGGCAAACTTGACAGTATGGTGAATGCATTTTCAGGCAATGCAAGATTCAATAGTGATGTCAATGTCAGCTCTATTGGGTCATCTGGAACTTTTGTTATTGCATTTGACCCGCTGTATAGCTATGTTCAGATCATCGTAGAAGATAAGGACGAAGAGTACATCAAAAGATTTGGCATTGCCAATGGAGAATTCGAGAAGAAAGCTGACTTCCAGTTTGCTAGTGGTCTTTTCGAAATAATTGCTGGTTTTGAATTGAATGGTAGTGCGGAAATCACAGCGAATCTTGCAGATGTGTTGGAAGTGACTGCTACAACTGATGCATCTTTCTTTGGCCAAGTTCAATTCTCAGCTGGAAAACAGGGGCTGTTGATACCATTTGATGACTGGTTAGCAAAGCTTATTGACATGAAAGACACTGTTTCTGAAGACTATGATCCAGACTTTGCAGTTGCAGTATTAACCTTTGATGGCACCATCGAAGGAAAGGTGAATGTTGACGCACTGGGGGTCAGCACTAGTGTGACTGGATATTTGTCGGAACCGTACACTTACTACCTCCTAAGGGAAAACAACACCAAGCCTATGTTTGAAATGGACGTAAATTTGCCAAGCTTCGGAGACCTGAGAAATCTGAGCGTTGGAGATGTGATTAATCTCCTTCAACAAGCTCTGGAATTGCTTGTTGGATCAGAAGAAGGCGATACTGTTGAATCTTGTTCGGGTGGTCTGCTTGGAGTTGATATATTCACAACAAAGATTCCTGTACTTGCCGTAAGTGCATGTGATTTCGCTGGAGTCTTAAAGATTGTTGTGGATGCCGTTGATACCCTCGTAAATGAGTGTTCAGGCTGTAACGACAGCTCAGTCGCAGGCTCTTCTGACGATCTCACGTTTCAAGCTCTAGAAACCAAGCTCACGAACCTTTTACAAGGTATGTCTTGTACGTGAATTATTACGTTCCACCACCTGTGACTAGTTCTCATTTTGTGCTATATTCCTTCTACAAAACACTTCAACGCGCTCGACTACCAGATGGTCTCGGTGGTACCCCCAGCGTCATAATTAATACCAGTTCTGACTCCATACGTTCAAACCTTGAGCTGGATATAACTTTGGGGTGGACCATCCGTGAGGCACTGTCATTAGGAATTGATTTGAAGGAAATATTGGCTGGAGTAGATACAGGTGGCGAAATTGCTGACTTTGTCAAAGGACTTGCAACATTTGACGGAGAGGCACTCGCAGATATCGATGGCATGATATCGTTTTCTTTAGGAGTGGGTTTGGAGTACAATCGCAGCCGCAAAACAAAGGTAGTTCCATACATCAAAGGCAATACTGGTCTAGTAGTTCAGTTTTCAGTTGAAACTGAAGCTGATTTTGGGTGCACAATTGGGCCTTTTGGTGCTGATGTTCATGCAAATGTCGTGGTCGACAATCTCGGTGAACCTTTGACGATTTCATTTGGCCTCAACAAAAACCTCAATTATTATCTCTCTAGCAATACCACACTTGCTCGAAATGGCTTTGTTACTGTTGGCTCAATTGGAAAGCTTGTTGATCAATTCAATGCTGCAATAGCTGGAAGAGTGGATGGAGAACTTAAAGCTTCGCTCAGAGTTCCACCACCTATGTCGGCCTTTGTTCACATTCGATTCGGCGTCAGTGACATCAATCTATTGCTAGACTCGGCGAAAAGAAACAGTGCATTTGCTATTGTATATGAAGTTGAAGTCAACCTTGATATTCCGAGTTTTATTGGTGCGCTCATAAATTTTCATTGAATTTCTTTGCCATATCTTTGCATTTCAAGTATTCACCTTGCGTCATCTCCCACACAGATATATTGCTAATGGATCCCGAGTAAGTACGCCATTAAGATTCACCATCTCGTAATGAGCAATACTATTCTCATGACTCATCTCAATTTTACCATTTCTTGTCCATACAGGGCAATTGTCAAAGCAGTTGATGGGTTGTTCAGCGAAGTCGAGAAATTCAGCTTTGGAAAAAATGGTGTCATATCCAAATTTAGTGCCCCAGTGGTAGCAACTTCTCTAGCCAACGGGTTGAATGCTGGAAAGAGTTCAAATCCAATATCAAAAAGAACCGAAGAAATCCTTCACGGATTTATTTAATTTTGCACCCGCACTAATTCCGCCGTTATTGGGTCTAATCCATGCAATCGTAATTTACTACAAAAACAACATTACATTCCTGATCACCACCTGTAAAATAGTTCCACCTCTGATCCGTATTTCCANTGGTGTCATATCCAAATTTAGTGCCCCAGTGGTAGCAACTTCTCTAGCCAACGGGCTGAACGCTGGAAAGAGTTCAAATCCAATATCAAAAACTCGAAACGCAGTCGTTGGTGCGATGAGGGGAGTGATTGACAGTTATAATGACGACAGCGGCGACCTAACCGTTGCCGACCTTATTGCTTTGGGGCTCAGCGAAGTACTTCGTGAAATCAATGTCCTGGCTGATGATGTCGAAACAAGTTATTACGAAGTTGACGCGGATGGTATAGTCAACAATTATGCTGACTATAATCGCGAGAAGAATATCACATCACTCATGTGGACAATTCCATTAGGTATGATCTTCAAGTTACGGAATATTTTTATTTGCTATTTCAAATTTCTAACGTCATTTTGTGCTCCAGGGCAACAGTACACTATTTCACTCCCAGAGCTGGATTTCGAACTGGGAAACGATGGATTTCCACTTCAACTAAATGTTGATAGCGGAACCCCTGTGTTGTCTATTGAATGGCAGTTCAAGCTTGCCTTTGGCTTTGATGAACAGTCAGGGTAAGCTCGCAATTGTTTATTTAATGTTCCTGCCAAGGTCATTAACTAATGTTCTCTTTGATCTGCAGCTTTTTTCTCTACACGTTTCCTGACGAAGGAGCAGAGTTGTTCATCACCGCTGATCTAATATTACCAATTGATAGCGTGAACGCAAAGTTACTCTACTTTCTGGACTTTTACCTAGACAATGGTAAGTTGAAATTCACCAGCGTCGTTAGAGTGTTTATGCCATCTTCATCTGATATGTGCTGCTACTATAGTCAACATTGGATTTGGTGCCGGAGTGACCATCGATGTTGACAAAGAAATTGCATTGCGCCTCGATGAACCCGAAGATCCTAGTGTCGTAACCTATGGACGTATAAGCCGTGAGGACTTCAAGAAAATTACAAATAAGAAAGATTTATTCCAAATCTGTGCCGCTGTTGCTGGAGGGCTTACAGCAGAGAGTGCAACTGTTTCCATCTCGTTGGCGGAAGAGGGGAGTGTTGCAGATAAATTTATTCCAAAGTTGGTCATTGGAGGTATAGATGCTATTGTTAAAAAGGAGATAAAAATCGGCTCTACATCAAAAAGAACGGGACGGAAGATGAAGGATGCTGACCGTCGCAAACTTGAAAGTTCAATAGCACCTGATTCTCACCGAGCTCTTCAAATGTTATCCAGTTGCGCAGATGATGTGCTGCCTGATGGGTTCGACCCAAGCTGCCCAGTAGAAGAGGATGGATTTGCTTGCGCTAAGCTAACGGACATTGCAATTGATGCAGATGGAATAGAAGAACTGGTGGATAACACCCTTGGAAAACTGGTGGTTCCCAACTATAAAGAAAATGGACTTGATCCTGGTTACTTTGACGAAATTGCCCAACCGCTTCTGGTGCTCGACGATAGGCTGCCGGGTATCAGCGATCTCGCAGGAAAACGGTGGGTATTCTACTGTATTGATCTGGCTTGTTTCATTCTGTCGTATTCATCATCCCTTTTCGTCTCCCTCTCCACAGGATAAGCATTTTGGATATTGCTGAACTGTCATCAAAGGCTGCAAAAACTGTTTCCACAGTGCGGAAGGTTATATCTCTCTACAAGGGTTTGGTATCTTTTTACGAGAAGTTTTCAGATGGTGATAATATTCTCATTGCTGAGTCTTGCACATTTACCCCTGAAAATGGGTGCGTGGCGCCGACAACTTTGCATGTGCCAATCTGTTTTACTTTCTAACTCCAGGTTTCCTTTTCTTTCTCCAGCGCTACGTGTGTAGGAGGGCTAACAGATTTTGCCACAGATGATGATTCTCAACGATTACTCGGAATGGCCCAAGAGATGGAAGAAACGTTTGTCACCTATGATATGTCGGGTAACCTGATCAGTCCAGCACACAGATTTTTGACTGCTAATTGCACCGCTATATTTTCTACTGTTGATGATTGTGCAGGCAGGTGCACCTCTTGCAATGGGAAATTAGCCACAGCTAAGTGCAAAGCTAGGCAGCTGAAATGCAAGGGCAGCTCTATACAGGGCTTGAGTTTCCCATTCATGTCGGACCCGATGAAAGTGATTGGCTTATTTAGCGGTGGAGATATCGAGTAAGTTGTCCATGAATACTTTCTCTTCTCTTCCCAACGAGGTACTCAACATGCCAAAATCTGATTCCAGGATTCTCGAGTTCCATCCACCTCCCTTCTCATTGGTTTTCGAATTAGAGATCAGAAGTGTTCTCTATCCGGCACCAACTGTGACAGTAGTCATCACGTTCGGTGTGAGCGTTACAATCGATTATGCAATTGTGTTAGACACAAAAGGAATCAGGGAAGCAATAACAGAGAAAAATCCCATCAAGGCTCTCAACAGTTTTGCCTTTAGAGATACATTCGATGGAGTTGATACACCTTTGGTTGTCTTCGAAGCTAGTGTTATTGCATCAGTGGAGGTCTCAGCTGTGATTGTTAAGGTCGGCGTGAGTGGAGGAATCACCATTATCATCGAAATTGATTTCTATGACCCGAACCCAACAATTTCAGGTGGTCTAGTAAGGCCATTCGAGCTCATAAGTATCAGTCCGAATCCACTGGATTGGTTTGAGATCACCATAAATGCGTATGTGACTCTGTCTGTGTATGTTCAAGTTGGGATTTTCTTAGGATTTATTGAGATTGTTCTCTTCGAACTGAGGCAGGAATTTGTATTTGTCATCATCGATTCTCTAACAATCACCCCTTCACTTGTCGATCGGGTGGCAACCATTGGAGCAACAGGCACTGTCGCAGTTTCAGTGCTTGCCGGTCCCATCACATGCAAGCACATGGATGGCGGGTCAGGTGATGAGACAGTTCAATGCTGGGAGAGTGACGTTGAGTATCCTGCAATTGCTTATTTTGAGGGAGTTCGTAGCTTGGAATCATCAAGTGATGGCTCCGAGCAAGATCGACGTTTAGAATTATCTACTCAGAGTTCAGGCAACGTGATGATAGATTGCATTGAAAGTGAAATTGATTGCTCTATGCAAAACAGAATTGTATTGAGGTATGAACAGTGTCAAATTTATGGCGGTGAACTAAAGATCAGCGGTGAAGAAGTCAATGCATTAGAAGGTCCTGTCAAGTTCCGATCGGGAACTCTTATTCGGGGAGAAATCTATATGCCTGTTCCCTCACAGGATTTCCTTGTGACCCAGGTTGGCAGAGATTGTAACGCTGAATGGATTCTCCATGGAGACACTTCATTGACAATCATGGGTAGCCAGCTAGGACCTGACTGCAAGGTCGTGGCTCATGGTAGTGAATTAGACTCAGAGCTTCGCATTGATCTCTCATTAGCTGCTGGTCAAATCTGTGTAGAGATTTCGGTTGTGTTAGATCTTGACGATGTAAATACAAATGAACCGCGTGGTAGGGTTTTTCTTGGAGGGAGTGAGAAGGTTCGATTCAATAGTGTGCTGTACAATGATATTGTCGTTGATGGTCGCAATGAGTGTCAAGACGACATCCGAGTCATGAAGACATCAGAGACAGTTAAATCTGTTGACATTCGCACATTCGGTGGAGATGATACGATAGTTATTGGAACAGAGGGAAACCCCTACGAGAGTAATATTCATGCAGATATTATAATTGACGCTGGTGATGGACTTGGAGATACCATCATTGTTTACGATGGAAGCAGTAACCGTAAGAACCAAATAGTGTCTTTGGCCTCAATCGCAGGCATCCAATTTGGATCAAATGAGAATAGGACCTTTACCTACAAGAACACTGAATTTATGGATCTTTCATTCGGACAAGTGGTTGACGTCAATGTGACTGCAACAGAGACCCGATTTGACTTAACAATCCGTTACAATAATGCCAATTCCAATAGTATTCACTCGGCATCAACGAGTGGGCCTCTAAATATAATAAGCGAAGGTGACAGCAATGAAGAAATCATCGTGACCAATGCTGTAGGGGGGGTGTTCATAGATCTAGGGAGTGGCGAACACGTTATTGAGATCTCTGAAACAGTAGGGGCGGTTCATATTACCACAGAAGGTTCAATTGGAAAGAATGAAACCATATTCATCAGTAACATGGAGGGAAATGTTGATCTGAATTTAGGTCCAGCAGTCCACACAATCGATGTACGCAATATCTCGCCAGGGACGTGGACAGACATCGATAGCATAACCTACACATGGAGAGGTGATGTCTCAATCACTTGCGGAGCTGGAACTAATGAAGTAGATACGTCAAATATTGATGGCGACTTATTTGTTCTGACTGGAGGTGGTGGCGATGATGTTATGCATGTGGTTAGTGTATTAGGTGACTTGACTATCACATGTCTAGACACGGGAAATGATTACATCGAAGTCGACCATGCGTTAGGCGACCAAACAATTGAGACGAATGCAGGAAATGACATCATCATTATCCGTGACAATACAACTGTCTCAACTACGTTGGATACAGCACTTTTTAAGAGAGAGCGATCACTCTTGTCGTCCTCATACCTCAACATCTCAGGTGGTTCTGGAGATGATCTTGTGCAAATTTTTGGACTTCACTTCGGCACCATTGCTACAGTTCTTGGTGGTGGTGGCAGTGATACACTTAAAATTGATGGGCGTGATGGTGATTCATACGACTCTCTTCCTGTGCAAAATACTTTGGATGGAACGTCACTGAACTGGAATGGTGGCGCTGATAGTGGCGATGAAGATATCGTTGACATGTACTTCGTGTCTACAGGCAATACGCAGTTGAACTTACTGGGAGACAACCTCGGTAACAACTATGTGACCCTTCGTTGTGCGGACATTGCTTGCGTTATTTTGAGTAGAGATACGTTCTTGGCCAATATGTGAGTTTCAATTCAAACAGGTCTGCCTTTTCTCTCGTCAAATGATATCCTTATGAGATGTTTTGCCATTGTTTAGCCACGTACCTGGTGATATCAATTCGTCATTAGAGCGAGTAAATATTGATAAAGACACTCAGAGTATTACCTCCTTGCTCTTATATCTGAACAAAGGAAATAATGAAGTCCACTTTGATGATACAATCGGAATGATGGTAAGGAATTTTGATTGTCACAAATTGACCTTGCCATCGTGAAATTTATTTGTTCGTGGACTTATCCCCTTTTTCAATCGTTTTCTTTGACGACCGATGTCTAGGATGTATTTGGAGGCCCTGATAATGGTAAGTTCGTCTCTTGGTTCAGCTTGAACTCTATCGTCACATTTACTTACAAGTAACACTGAATCAATGTCGCACTTTCCACTGGCTAGATACATTCAAAGTGGGGCAGATGTTTAACGCAGAGAGAAACGAAACATATGGAGTGTCAGTAGAAGATCCAATCGCCTATACTCTTACCACAAAAGGGTTCTTAAGTGATGGTTGCAGACACCCTGTGACCATCAATGGTGGTTATGGCAACGATACTTTCGATGTACTCAGGAACAAATGTGTTTTGGATCTGAATGGTGATAGCGATAACGACAGTTTTGTTGTCCGGTCATTCGCCGCTCCTGAGATACTTTTAGATGGCTCACTCAGCAATGAGACTTTTGACG
Organism: Discostella stelligeroides; assembly: GCA_036939555.1. NCBI lineage: Eukaryota > Bacillariophyta > Thalassiosirophyceae > Thalassiosirales > Thalassiosiraceae > Discostella > Discostella stelligeroides. The sequence continues at coordinate 21,777 of JALLAX010000038.1, forward strand.
TTTCCATTAAGGTGTGTGATCCCGTTGCTGCCGAAGATGGCGCGGAAGATTTCTCTTGTGGAGACAACACTATCGCCATTGAGGCACCGGCCGACCCCGACTACCTTGTAAACAGCCTTGTGGATATTGACGGTGGAACTGGCATTGACCGTTTAACAATTGTTGGTACAGAGTTTGGGGACAAATACGTAATCGATGATGGAAAAATCTTTGGCGGGGGCTTGACAGTTAAATTCACCAACATAAATTACTTGGATGTGGCAGGACTAGAAGGAGACGATGAGTTTTATGTATTGTCAACGAATCCTTCTCTCCTATTGTCACTTTATGGATCTCTTGGATCTGATACGTTCTTGATAACCCCAGAGAGCGTGAAACCTGTCATTTCGAAAAATCTAAGAGGTCATCGGGGGATTTTTGAGCATCTTGTCTCGTCTCTCGATCCGTACTACGTGGATCTGAAAGTCAGAGGCGTGCAGTGTGATATACTGGATAATGATGGTGACTTTGGGTATGTGAGCATCGTCGATCAAGGGGGGTTTCACCTCATGACAGAGGATGGCGACGGCTCGTTCATTTTCCTTGTTTACCCAACGACCCGACTTCAACAAGATGTCGTAGTCAATATCGTAGCTCCTGCTGCACTCGATGAGAACAGATATGTTCTCGTAAACGGAGGAGACTCTGCTATCTTGAACTTCACGGCTGATAAAGGCTTGTTACCCCAAGAAGTGAATGTCACGTACAATCAAAACGTTGTGAAGTTGGACATCACTGAGAAAAATCTAATGCTCAAGATACTCGTCGACTTGGATGGAGGAAACACCAAGGACGAGAGATTTATTCGAACTCAGCAGTCATTGCTACCTATTGATATACGACTCATTCCCTCACTCAATAATACCAATGGTGCAAAGTCTGTTTCCATTGTTGAAAGACTGGGTGGGTCTACCGTAATGGAAGGCCCGCATGGCTTCAACACTAGCTATGATGTATATCTTCGACCGTGTTCCCTTGCAAATGATATAAAGATTTCCATGGATGTGTCTGTAACAGACCAACTCAATCTTAGTAAATGGGAACTAACTGGTGGAGATTTCGAAAATGACGAGTGCAAGGCGACAGTTATGGTAGCAGCATTTGATGATAAATTGGCAGAAGGAGACCAATATGTCAATATTCAACACTTTGTCAGCACATCTGAGGGCAACCCAATCATCCTGACCGACAATAGTGTACTTTTTGCTTCAAATGTCTTGATCCACGTATTCGATGATGATATTGGAGGAGTGATTATACGTGAGACTGGCGGCATCACAGCAATTGCGGAAATGAATGAGATCGAGAACGATGGTATAAATCCGCTGCTTTACACTGATGATTACTACATCAGACTTACTCGAGAGCCAATTGAGACTGTTCAGATTGACATTGCATCGATTGCAGTTGCAACGGACTATGAAAGTATTTTCACACCATTAGGCAGAGATTTCAGTAAGCGGACTCAGGTTCATGTGAATGGCAGTGAGGTTGCTACACTGATATTTACGCGCGCGAATTGGTCCGAAGAAGTACTTGTAATGGTGACTGCAATCGATGACGATATCGAGGAGGGGGTTGATTTACTAAACTTTGCATCCAAACCTTCAAACTTGGTAAGAAAGATCTAACCACAGAGCCGCAATTTCCTTACGTTTATCACTGAACAATTTTGCGTTCATTCAATGATACCAGGGATTGATTCAAGGACCGATGTTTATATCTGGTGGCGATTCATTCTTTGTTCCTCCACTGGGAGATCCGCTCATGCTCCCGAAGGAGCGCAACCCAGACGATTTCCAAGTACCCCCAAACGTTGTAATTGATAACTCGAGTTCACTTGTCAATGAATTCCATCAAGTGGATAAGGTGATCTTCAACAATCTGGACGTTCGTGGGGACTACGTTTCAATCGGTGATTTCGACTCAAGCTCGTTCAATGGAATGAATATGGCGAAAAATGTCTTTGTTTTGTCAGATGGCCCATTTAGTGGCGTCGAGTATACTGATATTGAAATTATAACGTTCAACCTGGGCAATGGAATTGACTCTATCACTGTGTCTGACACTTCCGAAGCGATTCACATTTTGAATCTCGGCGGCCAAGATGATGTCGTGCACGTAAAGTCTATCTCTGGGCCAATGCTCATCAATGGGGAAACCGGCAGTGACACAGTCTACATTTCATCTGATGAAGCCAAATTAAACCGCATCAACGGTCTCCTTACGTTTGACGGCGGATATGATAAAGCTGAAGATGTATTGATATTAAACAACACTGCCGACAATGAAACCGATGACATTTTGGTTATCACACGCCTCATGGTACAAGTTGAGAGTATGCAGCCAATCGTTGCCGATATCAATGACATCACAACCCCTGTCTTACCTCGAGATAGCTATCTAATCAATCTCCGAAATGCTACTGGTGGGAATTTTACTCTTTCGGTGGATACACCTGCTATCCCTGGAGAAAAATCAGTGATCGATTATCCGACATCTGCTGAGATCATTGAACGCAGTCTTACCAAGTTACTCCTTGGAGGAAGTTACTCCAAGAGCTGTGGACAGGCTGGAACTTCATATTGTGCCGATCCCGTGGCAGTGAGGCAGCTTGGAAGGAGCGATGCTTATGCAATCTTTTTTATCGGAGAAAAACTCAATTCCAGTGTTAGTCTTTCATTGGACACTGCAGAGTTGATTGATTTTGATAGTGAACAGTACAAGAACAGCACAAATGATATTCTCAATGTGAACTCGGATGTAGCTTACACAAATGTTGATGTGTTGCGAGCGTATACAGGGCAGCAAGATATTGTTGTTAATGTCAGAGGAACATCTGCAGAAACGTTTATTGAAACTCAAAGTGGCGACGATAAAGTTTTTGTGTCCTCTGATGCGGATGAAAATATAACCACTGCCACTTCTGTGGACCGGTTGTTTGGTGTGCTTGATTATATTCAACAAAATTTGCACCTCCAATGCAGCCAAGGGCGCCATAGACTTCTCATTTCTGATGCGTTTAGCTCTGTTGCCAAGGGTAATGGAATGAATGGCACTGCTGTACTGACTGAGTCAAGTGTGGAGAATTTAGCAGATAACCTTGGAAACATTTACTACTCAGCAAATGAAGGGAATTGGTACGATGGAATAACCATCTGGCTCGGAGTAGGGGGGGACAGGCTGAATATAACTTCCATTCAATCATTAGGACCGAATTGTACGATGACGAGTGTTCACTCTGGTAATGGTTCCGACACACTTAGCGTAAACCTGAAAGCATCCAACTATTCACTTTTTGTGGCTAATGGGCAAAGTGGCGATGATTTGTTAGACGCTTCAAATTCGTCCCTCCCGGTTATACTTTTTGGAGACGGCGGTAACGACGAGCTTCATGGTGGGAGTAATAGGGATGTTTTATTCGGTGACTACGGCGAAGTCATTTGGTATGACGTATATGGGAATGCCGTTGCCAGGGTTGGAGGTGGGGGCTACGGTGACCTCACTGATGGTGAAGTGAGGCAAATCAACCATGTTCGAGGAATGTTTCCTCCCATGGAAATTAATTTTATGGACTCGAGCAATGACACCATTTTTGGTAATGAAGGTCGTGATGTTATTTTTGGAGGTGGAGGAGGCATGGATGTCTTAAGTGGCAATGGAGGGTCAGATTTTATAGTTGGCGACTTTGGTGACGTTCGTTTTGACTACTCATCAGCTGGCACCCTATTAGGAATTCGCTACATTTCTTCTCTCAACTGTTCCGTTGGTGGCGGAATCAACTTAGTCTATGGCGGTACAGGCAACGGTATGTCATTGTGTGTCTCTAATCGAAACTGATCTAATCATTGAGTCATTTACGTACGGTCTTCTCTTATCGACTTACTTCAGACATTCTCATCGGCGGAGGAGGAAGTACCAATTACCTGGAGGGTAATGCTGGGAATGATTTGGCAGTAGGAGGCTGTTCATTGATTACTTTCTCTGACAATCACTTGCTTGACATGATAATGTCAACATCCCCTGATGTTGGGAAGGCAGATGTGATCTTAGTGGGTGATGGGAACGATATCGCGATTGGAGGGTATGGTAATGATACAATTGACGGTTATAACGGCACAAACATTCTAGTCGGTGATTCTGCGTTGCTTCTCTTCCATACAGAGCCATTGATTTCTGACGCAAGGGATGTGGAAAATTTCTGGAGCGCACCCATGAGCGTTGAATCTATTAATTGTGAGCATGGGCATGGTGACTTAATATTCGGTGGAAATGGTACAGACTTCATTATTGGTGGCTCGCTGGAAGATGAAGTTCATGCTTATGGAGGTGCTGACTTTGTTCTGGGGGATCACGGCAAATTTGTTCTGTATGAAAGTCCCCCTTACAAACTACTGAATGCCACAACTATGTATGCTAGCTGTTCCCCGGGACAAGACAGGTTGTACCTCGGGGATGGTGCCGATATCGCATTTGGCGGTGCACTAGGAGATACTATTGAAGGAGGCCCTGGGCAAGATATAATATTGGGAGATTTTGGATTGTACCGCGATCAGGTAGAATTTCTTCCTAATCAGTTCTTCGAATCCATAACGGAAAATTACGAATATGCAGGACCAGACGTAATCGATGGAGGCCCTGATGATGACATTCTTATGGGGCAGGAATTTGATGATTTCATCGAAGGGGGTGCTGGGTCTGATGACCTTTATGGAGGTCATCATAAGCTCTTTGGTAAGTCCTTGTTATTGCTACCACCAGAAGAGACAAATAATGACAAATTCCATCTCACCCTTTGTTCTCAGGTAAAGATATGAATGATACTGTAAGAGGAGGAGATGGTGATGATGTGATTCTCGGGGATAACGGAGAAATTTTGAGAGAGGTAGAGGCTATTGCGACTGATTATCCCTGGACAGTTCACATTTGGAAGCGATATCCAGATCCATTTCAGTCGGAAAAGATTCGTGACGTAAGGCGCTACGACGACATTGATTATGTCCAAGGCGACGATCGTCTCGAAGGCGGCAAAGGGAATGATATAATCCACGGCCAACGAGGAAATGACTGGATCGATGGAAATGAAGGTGATGGTAAGTAACGCAGCTCTGATACCGCATTCCGAGGCCTTTCCTTGTCGCCTCAGCTCGCGTATTTTCTTCATCCGTTCCACAAAAGATGAGCTGTATGGCGAGCTTGGCAGTGACAGATTGGATGGAGGTGATGGGGATGATATCTTACTAGGTGATATCGGTCACTCGTTGCGTCGGTATTCAGGGACAGTGCCACTTACCAAGAGCGGCGGTGCTGTTTGGCACAAAGACATTGTTCTGGAAGAACATGGCAATATCACAAGCATTGCCAGGATTTCTCAGAAGATTAACACTTCAATAATCAATGCTGAGTCTATTGCCGGAGCTAGTCTGCTATTTGTTTCTACGGGATGTGAAAATGGAACAAAAGCTAATTCTTCCGGGGTATGGCCAACAGATTTGTTCACCTTCAAATTAGATCAGTCATATGACGATATTCTCAGTGGTGGAACGGGGGATGACGTAATCATCGGTCAAAGGGGAAACGACAAGATTTATACAGGTGCGGTTATTCAAACTTGCTGTTCTTGAAATTACAATGGTCTTGATCTCAAAAAGAAATTGCGTGTAACATTTAGGCCTTGGTGCTAGTATTGCGATTGGGGATGCAGGAACTAATCTTGTGGCAACAACAATAAACATTCCAAGGATTTTCCAGGTTTATCGATCTTTCACGAGTCCTACTGGCAGCGGCTACGCCCCAAGCGCTTCGAAGTACGGGTTTGTGTTCACCAACGATTTCAATCTTCATCCGAACCCGCAACGTCTCACTGATGCGCAAGGATTGTCATTGATTGATGAGCTATTGACGATGGTTGATGTCACAAAGTCAAATGTTCTCAGAGATGTCATAGGCGTATCGAGTATCAAGACTGAGAATGATTTTTGCATGCTACCCATGTTCAAAGTCACCCCTGGATTTGTGAGCGAGACACACATGCTTCACGGAAATGATATCATTGAATCAATGGGCGCCGACATTATCATTGGCGATGACATTCGTGGATTTAGTGCAGTGGATTTGTCCGAGTTAGCTGACGTTCAAAATTCAAGGCTGGTATTAGACAACCTCATTGTTGACTTGAGCATAAGACTGAGTACACTGGGTTACGACAGTGAATTTTACTCAAAGTTCTCTAACGAGACTACTCGGTCGGTAGAATTCAATTTAACCGTTGGATGTGACAGCATTACAACAAGCGAAGGGTCAAATGCATTTGTTGTCGGAGATACGCTTACTCTTCTTGGAAGAACAGTTCTTGGGGCATCATTCCCTATTCCTTTGATTCAAATTCCTCCGCTATTTGATCGCATCAGAGATGTTCAGCAGGGTCTAGTTGATCTGCATTTTGCTCTCTACGAGATTCATATTGATTTGCTCCGTCGATCCAGGCAAAGACTCTTGACGGATTTCAAAGGAACGCAGCAACCTCTCCACCGTCTCCGCTTGGCAGATGATACCCTCACCGCAAAGGGGAATGGCACTATTGTTGGCGATTCCGCGACTTTATTTTTCCAGATTGATAGTCCATCTCCAGGTTTCGCATTTGATACCTTAAGCAACAATGTCAAGAAAAATCTAGCAGTGCTGATCTCTGATAGTAATAATCGACGGCAAAAAGAGTTGGATAACCATGTTGCTAAGGAATTGGTACCGACCAACCCACTTTCCAACCAGGAAAAGAGCACACTTCCATTTGCAGATGTCCCATATTATCTTTCTATCGGCAACGATGGGATTGACCTTTTTTTGAATCCCGTCGTGGCCGTTGGTGACTTTGGAACTTTCGGCATTGTGTTCAGTGAACGTGGCTCCTCAAATGATTTGCCAGCATTGCGCAAGTTCTCCAACTCAGTTTCCAACCTGCGAAAAATGCCATCAGTAAAATCATTTTTACCCGCTTTATCATCCTTGGACAATTTGGATAGGTTCTATTACCAGCGTTACAATAGTGCAATGAAAGCGCAAGTCAAACCACGGCTGCACGGTGATACTTTTGTTGGACGTTCTAGCGAAAACGTAATGCTGGGGGACACCCTGACAGCATCCATGGTTGGTTTCGCTAGCGGAGAGCAAACCGTTCGAGACAAGACCATTGACTTTTATGACACCTTTTTAAATGCCGAGTATGCAATATTCTTTGATCCAGATCAGGTAACTGTACCTTCAGGTTCTGGACTTCCAATTTGGGTGGGGCAGTATTCGAACGACAAAGTCTTTGGCACTGTTACAAAGGTTAATGTAGATGATCGAGTTCAAGTCCGGGCTCGTAAATTCTTTGACACGCACGCAGTTGCCAAACAATCAACAACTGATTTGTTCCAATACACAATTCCGTACCCTTTTGAAGTTGATCATAGGTTCAAACATATCTGCTTTGACCCGGGAACCTCTTATATTCCATCTCACACTAATTCTATCTACAAGACAACTTTGGGTACGGNTCTGCTTTGACCCGGGAACCTCTTATATTCCATCTCACACTAATTCTATCTACAAGACAACTTTGGGTACGGAACTGAGTCAGACCAAACGATCTTCTTCAAGACTACTTGGTAATCGTCGTCGTCCGGAGATGCAAATAGCGTCACCTAATGTGAACATGTTACGACATGGTAAGAGGGCCCAAGAATAATTCAGAAAATTAGCGCCTCTGTCACAGGGTTAGAGAGTTGGGTTAAAACACCAGATAACTTGCTGAATTCTTTTTTCCTTCAGAAGTTGTAAAAAAATAGTCTTCATGTAAACAATTAATCAATTTATGTTTCCCAATGCATTCTGGAAACCTCGATCAATCACGGACTGTATCTGCTCTAACATAATCTCCTTAGGGCTCTCGCAAAAGTGTACAACATTTGCGATGTGTCCGTCTGGACGAATCATGATCAAGGCAGTATTAGCTATCCCGCTTTCATTTGAACTGTTGCTTCGTTCCTTGACGTCGACAGACGATGCACTTTCATCGCGTATCATTCGGGAAAGTGTTTTGTTTGTATCCACAACAAAAAGCAGTCGCGAATCACTCTGGTGGCGCATAGTCAACGACTCAACGACATTAGGTTTGGATGGCAGAACGACAATAGATATAATTGGAACATTCCTTTTTTCCATGGTAAACTTAACAGCCTTGCTAAGAGTGCTTGAATGTGTCCATCCAGGTCCAACTGCAAGTAGGATAAATAGAGGACACGGCAAACGAACGACTTGTCGAAGTTGCGATGAAATGGTGGTGAGGCTAACCTGCAAACTCTTCAAAACTTCCCAACTGGAAATATCTTCGCCAACCGATTGCGTCGGCACCACTTCTACCCATGCATGCGGCATTCGATGTCCTACTTCAAGCCTTGGGAAATACCCCGCAGTATCCTTCAACTCATCTTCAACGGTTGCAGCGTCGTACGTGTTACATGGACTATATGAGAATCCTAATTCGTACATAGGGAAAACCAGCGGCAATGAACCTCCCTTTTCCAATATAACCTTCACATTTTTTGATATTCGTTCTGCATGGAAGGAAAGTGCTCTGCCCAAACTCTCAACGGAAGTCATACTCTTCAGAGGAGACATGGCCACTGTGACTAATCTCTTGAACATGTCCTGTCGCGCTACTAACGGCAACAGGTTCATGGGTGGTGAATCAAGGATTGAGATGAGAAGTTGTGGATGTTGTGCGTTCAAATAGCATGCCTTGGCGATGTTCAGTGTTCGACGATAATTTCGAACGCTAAGCGCGGCATTCTGGGTAGCTATTGCCCTTCGTTCTTCATCATACTTGGCGAGTACTGTCTGGTTGAAGGTTGGATGTGATACTGACATTGAAACTGATGGATCGCTATTCTTTCTGATGATTGTTACATTCTCGCCCGTACTTCGATCTCTGTGTAGGATCAAGGCAAGTCGCCAAGCCAAGTTATGAGCATCTTGGAGACCGGTATTCATACCAAATCCTCCAGCGGGAGGAAAAGCATGGGCTGCATCTCCAACTAAGGCCATATTCTTTGAATCGTTGAGATACTGATTGGCAACAAGAGAGGTCATCGTCCACGGGCGGATGGACAGTATATCGAGATTAAAGTCATCACCAGATTGATTGTGACCACCAAGACCTTGACCTTCCGATGGATGTACACCCAATCCTGCCCAGACTAACTCCCTCACATAATTTGGATCGAAGTCGGCAATCGTCTGATATGGAGGAAAGAATGGAATTTGCAATACCCATTCGCCCTTCTTCCCGTCGTGGCACACCAAGACACCGACTAGTTGCGAATTGTATACGAAATGCAACATGGCTTGATTTTCATGATGACGCATCAAATACCTTGATAAACTAGTATTCGTTCGGAAGTGAACATTGATCAAATTTTGGATGCAACTATCTCCCACCATTGATATGCCGTAATGTTTTCGTGTTGATGAATGTACACCGTCTGCAGCAAGGAGGTAGCGCGTGTGGTAGACATGACCTTGGGATGTTTGGATGGTAATGATCGATTGTTCACGTTTGATATTAAAATTGTCGAGTAATGAAGATGCTGATGGATCAGATTGTGAAGATACTGGAATGCCATCTGAAATGCCAATAACTTCTTCTCCATATCGAAGGCGGTTCGTCCTTCCGCTGTGTAGGTGAAGATCGCTTGTTTCCATTTCGTCATGTCGTCGTGCTTCTTGTAATAGAAGTGATACAAACTTATTCTGTGCCAAATGTGCCGGCCGGCATTCGCTCACATAGGGTGCTGTGTCGTGATTCTCATCTTCTGACCTCCCAATGTCGTCACCGCTGTTAGCGTGTGTACTACTATTTTCAGAAACAAAAATAGCATCTCCCCGTTGCCCAACCTTCAGCAAGTGACGAACAGGATGAATGACTCGAGCCAACCTTCTTCTGCCACCACCAGGGTTCGTCATATCCACACTTGCGCCGAAATTAAAACACTCCCATTCACGAACATTTGGCATTTCGCTTACTATGCCGTTGTAGACATTTGTCAACTCGGACTTCAAAATCTCCATGCTGCGAATATTAATAAAATGCGCCTGGGGATGTTGAAGCAGTTCAGTCACGGGTCGTTTGTCAAATAGTATATGTGAGTGAATGTTGTAGTTGGAAAGTAAATTGGAGAGGAGAAGTCCAGTCGGGCCACCGCCGACGATAATTGCGTCATGGATAATGGAGTTGGTTGGCACACTGTTGTTCGTATCGTGCTGCTCGAGAGCAGAGATGTTAACGACGGTGCGACAGTTCCGATGCAGCTGCGGTAGAGAGAACCAATTCCGTCGTCTTGTGGATCTTCTTAGGATTGACATTCTTATCGTCATTGTAAATAATAAATTATCATATCAAGACCACCCCTTCGGCTTCGGCCACCATCATGTTGTGTTGTTGCTGGTTGCTGTTGATCAAGAAGTAGTACGTGGCGAGCTGTGTCGAGTCTAACAAAAACTTCTTCCATAACCTGCTAGCTTGACACACATCTTGTCAACCATGATGTTGTGATAACTATTAGCTAGATAACTCAACGAAATGCAAGTGGTGATGAATGTTATGATGAACTACCTAGTATCTAGCATGGTTATAATAATGGCAAGCGCAACAGCTCCTTGATGTTAACAAGGCAGAAATATCAACAATTCTCAGACGGAGTTCCTTCTTCCAGCAAACAAATTTGCTCCTCTAATGCGGATTTGATTTCCATCAATATTTGAATCTTTCGATCACTTCTCTTCTCCTTCGTTACATGCATCTTTCTCATTTGGGACATTTCCATTTGCAATTTTTCGATAGTAGCTTTGTCCGCATCTGCCCGTCGACTGCCATCCAATCGCATCTCGTCGATTTCCTTCAGCAATTGAGTACTTGAGTTTTTCTCAGAGTTACTGTGCAAGAGTAGTCGTGACTTATTGTTATTCTCCTCCTCCAGTTTCCGCAATGTCATTGACATTTCATTGAGTTTGGATTTCAAGTGTTTGTTCTGCGATTTGTATCGATGCAGTTCTGCTCTCTGTCCTGCGTTCTTGCGATTGAGTTCATCTATTTGTATCTTCATGTCGGATTGAGCTCGATTACTCTCGGTCATTCCATGCATTAACTGTTGACAGAGGTGATTGAGTTCGCTGTTTTTTTTCTCCTGTTTGTTCACCTTCTTTTGCAACAAGTCAGCCCGCTTCGATTGCTTGTGTGTTGCTTGAGCCAAAGCCCGCAAGGCATCTGATCTACTGGTCTCGCCAGCCCTCTCCATAAGGATATGCTCCATTTTCTCAAATCGCTTTGCTAGGTCGATACAGCCCTCCTTAGTCACTACAGACGCAATAGAGTTTTCCATGGCGCTTAGATCCGTGGACAGTTCTGCAACGCTCTCCGCTCCCGTTCTCTCTACAAACAGTTTCTTTTGAAGTATGTCACTGTCAATATTGGATATTTTATCTTCGTCAACCGTTGGAAGATTATCTGACTCTTTTATTTGGAAGTCGATTGCCTTGGGGACATGATTATGATGATTCCTATTGGAATGTTTACCCAAATAACTGTCAAGAGGAGATTCCGAGCAGGCACTGGTATTGAGTGTGAACGCTTCCCCACAACCAATTCCCACCCNAACTGTCAAGAGGAGATTCCGAGCAGGCACTGGTATTGAGTGTGAACGCTTCCCCACAACCAATTCCCACCCACACGCCTTCGTCATCATCAACGGGACTATCAGTCGATCGTACGGGTGTGGTATCGAGCTCGTGACATTCATAGGGAATCACGGCGGAATTCAAATTAATCTTTTCGTCAATTCTCGGCGGGCTTGGAAACGCTTCCTGTTCGGTTGGAGGAGGTTCATTTTTGAGGATTGGGCTAGGGGAGGTAATAGTAATAGCCACCAAAGAGTCAATGGTACTGTGTTTGCGACTATCTATGGTGGTTCGATGTCCCCCAGATGATGATCGCCGTGCTTCCTTATCATTTGCATTCAACCACATCGTTAGCGAGATGTCAGCCCTACGCTTTGCTTGCAGGTTTTGAAACTGATGCCACCATCGACGTGGCCAATACACTCCAACTTCTTCAAAGCAGGGACAGCAAGTTAAAACATCACAACAATCAACACCGTGTGCCGTGTGCGGTGTGGGGAAATGTTGTGTGCGTGTGCGCAACGATGATCGCTCGACACAACGACAAAAAAGCTGCGTAAGCACTTTAATACTAATTCCAACGATGCATATTTGCCGCGCCAAAAATAGGTGTTCGAGGACACCTCAATGTCAAAGGACGTGGCATGGAAGGAGAAGATGATTGACGATTGCCCCGTATCAATTCTGAAAACGAGAGACACGGAACTGGAAGATGATGAAGTGCAGTTTATTTTACAGTAACCAGTTCCCAATCACTCCAAATGAGTCATCATCACCATCACCATCATCGCTAGCATCAGATTCTTCCATTGAGTCAATATCAATTTCACTCTCAACACTGCAACGATCAGAGTCTTCTGAATCAGTCTGTACGTTGAATTGGAGGGCAATCGACGCATCAAGCATGTCTATAGTCACATCTGTCTCTGGTAGAAGTTCCAATACACTTGGTGAGTTTGGGGCCTTGTTCATTGAGCCACGGACTCGGATGGTTTTCTGTGGAGACAACTCTTCGCGTGTGCGCTGTTTTTTCTTTGCCACAGGATTATCAACGTCGCTCAATTTAGTAATCACGGTTGTGTCATGCATCAAGGTAAAATCTTTGGGGAGGTCAAGATTTTGAGACTGGCATATACCGCGTAGTGTTTCTTTTATGCCTTCGCAACGGTATTGGAGGCCTGCAATGGCCCTAGTGTGTTGGTAGCTGCTATCAAAAGTCCTTTTTCTACCGTTTTGCTGGACTTTCATAGTGTTGCAGAAGGAAATGATTCCCCCAATGCAATGAGAGGCAACACCGTCTACCAGCGGTTGAAGCAGTTCTGCTGCGGCGAAGTCTACTGTACCAATTCGGGAAGTCTGTGAATTGCGCCATTGAACGCACTGCCTTAACTGATACTCGCTGATCTTAATGATATTTGAAGAACTCCTGACAATAGTGCGAATGAAACTTGTTGGAAAATTAATCCGATTGGTTTGAAACATCGAGAGAAGTCTGCAGTATATTTCCATGAATCCAATAATTTCTCCGTATGGACTGGTGCCAGCAAAGTTATCTGGAGATGTGCGCTTCTTGACACGACGAGGCTTCGATAACGAAAGAGAGGCATTAATCATAAGCAGCAATATCTCGAAAAGAGAAGAATGGGACTTTTCGTTCAGGCCAGCCAAAATTTTTATTTTGCGCGGATATGAATTGATATGTTGAGTTGACCTCCGGTTGAAGAAAATCTCAAGTGATTCCACCATTTCAGTATGAAACTTTATTTGACTTGTTCCATCAAGGATGAGCGCACTCCAATGCGCCAAAATGTGATGTACAAAAGCCGATGTGAAAGAATCTTTAGCTTTCATGAGCATTTTCGAAGCCTGGATCAGATTTGTGACGGAATCATTCACAAGTGAATCTCTATCACTGTCAAAGCATTCCTCTTTGTTGGTTGATGCTTCTAGCAAGATTGAATTCAACTTGATCAAGGTGTATGGTGGATTCTTGACCTTCCCGGCGCTCGTTGTGTAAACTGAATAAAGTGATCCCTTGGTAATCTTCGCCAAGGTGCCATAAGAACATTCGGAATTGATATATAAAATGGAAACCAAATCAATGATATGACATGAGATAGATGTATCTTTGCAATCATTTAAATATGTAGCGAAGGTTTTGCTCAATGTCTCCCAAGAATTAGGATGGGATAATGATGAGGTTTCACTCATCTGCGAAGCGGTGAAATTAGCGTCGCAAATTTTTGCGCAACTTTCCATGATATCTTTGAACCATAAAATGCTGCTGCTGCTGCCGCCACCGCCGCTAGCTGACTCTGATGGATGACTGCTTCTCTCCCGTCGAAAGACATTGCATTGGAATTCTAATTTTGTGGGAGTATCTTTTGTTGCATTTGAAAATATAGCCAGGAGAAGTTTGTAGTGCGTCGACAGAAATGTCCCGATGTCATATCCGTGCAAATCCTTTTCGTGCTCGCGACATACTTTGATGACATAGACGTCGGCCAGTGAAATCATCATACGAAATAGACGAGATATGTCACGATGAGAAACCGAAGTTGGCTGACAACGATTAATTTGCAGCATGTTGTGAAGCAAACATTGAAGTATACATATCCGGCGATGGAAGATCATAGACGCACTTGCAAAAAGTGAGGGATTCCCTTCCTGTGCACTCTCTCTTGGATTGAGGTTCCTTATGGCCTCAACTAGCGCATCGTCATCGATATCATCATCTAAGCAGGTCCACAAAATTGCATCGTCAATAAAATTTGCCTTAGATGACATGAATACATCTATTTCGATGATAATAGATTTGATATCAGACCAGGGGATTCTTTTTCTCTCGTAGATTGCCTATCAAATGGAGCATTAAAGAAGAATGTGTAGTGAGATGGCGGATGACGAGAAGAACATCACCAGAAACAACGAAGACGTACCTTTGTTTCACAATGTCGAGAATTGTCCGTAATAGTCTCCTCTGTTAAAGAATTATGACACGAATACCTTTTCGGGTGTACCCCCCACATCCTCTGATTTTTTTGTTGGGTAGGATTCTCTTTGCGCACTTCAGAATGCAAGCCACTCAAAGCGAGATGAATGTTCTTACAAATTTTCTGCAGTGTAAGAATTTTACACACTTGAAACTGAAGAAGTTTCCGCAGTGCCTCCGTCTGCTTTCTCTTCTTCCTTTGCGTAGATTTGATTTCATGTGCATTGCTCTTTGAATCGGACTGGGATGAAATGCGCATCTCGCTCTGCTGAAAGTGTTGATATGCATGCTTCAATGCAGCACATGAAACACTGATGGAAATGACAACAGAGTAGACAAACTCAACGAGATTCTGAACAGCAGTGACTTTAGCTCTTGTTTCGTCTGCGAATAGAAGCCGCCACTGTTTGTGGAAGTCATCGTCTGCCGCATCACGATAACGTACAAACCCTTCAGAAAGCTTCTCTGGGTGATCAAAAAATTCCAAACCATAATTCCGTTTCATACCCAGTATTTCCATCGCCGACTCAGACAAGCAGCAAGGTAGCTGAGTTTTTGCTAAGAGCCATCCTCGTGGATTCCAATTTGCTGACTTTAAAGTTCCCAACTCAAGATACCGATCAATAAGGTGGTAGACATAATCTGCCACCAGATCGATAGATTCAAGAAATGATTTCTTACTGTTGATATAATTGGCAAATGATCTCTGTNAGTTGATCACGCATTGATATATCCGAAAATGCAAGGAAAGTATGTGGGTTTGCGTTCTGCGACTCGGTGAGAAATAAGGGGACCTTCAACATATCTTCCCACTGAATTATGCCGGCAGTTGCAAGCATTTTATTGACCTGGTTAAAGACATCGCCTTGGCCACATACAGGTTGCGTCTCGACAAATCGATCAATTTCTGGGAAATTTGTGCAGCGAACATTGGGAGCACCTGTTGATTCGAAGATTGATTTTTCGGTTGGGATGACAGAACTTGCAAACTGAAGAAGTACGAGACCCCAACGAGCAATTTCTGGATCCAAAGCATCCAATGGTGTAGCGGCCGATGACGAGGGGGATATGACAGTAATAATCCAACTCCAGATGTTCCCTCGTTCCGAGTTGGGGATGAGCTTACACCGTAGCAAGCGGGAGGCGAGAATCATACCGCAAATCGCTCGATGCTGGTAACTATTGCTCGAATTGGTTGTGGTCGTTGACACCATGCTGGACGAGAAGAGAAGTTTTTGGCAAAGTATAAGTAAATCAGATGATTCGTTACTGTCAGCATGTGACCGATTGGAATCTCCCTCTTCATCGCTGACTTGTAGCAAAGATATGACCAAAGCGCAATTCATATCGAATAAATGATAATACGTCATGGTGTCATTGTCCGCACTGAGTTTTTCGGCAATATTCGTCTTCAAGATAGATTTGGATGCAAGCAAGAGCAAGCGATCAAGTACAGTCCCTCGTATGTTTCTTGTGTTCAATCCATTGTTGTTCGATATAATCAGCAAAGTTCGGCATGCTGAACGGGCAGCTTCCAATAACTTGCCGTGATTGTTTTGCGCATCTCTCACCGTGGTAGAGTCGGATGATTGTTCATTATGCTTGTATTGTCTCCGATGTCTTTTTCTCGCCACATCCAAAGATGCACTGAATACAAACGAATCAGATACCATCGATAGCAAGGAATTGATAATTGTCTCCTGCCTATTCGGGTCGACCGACAAATATAACCTCGAAAGCACTGCGCAGCATGCGCTGCTGATGGTTGTTGTTGAGCATAACCACCCATTGGCATCAGCAGCACTTGAGAAGGAAGTAGATGCAGAACAATACGGTAATATTCCTCCCATGAGCAACGATGATGATGATGATGATGATGAAGACGGACACGTTGACAATGACATCATAACATAAAAGAGAATAGAGATCAAAGGGGACGCCAACGTTTCATAAAGGATCGAATCCGTTCGTTCTTTCTCGCCCCCTCGTCGACTCCCGCTACCACTCACACCAGAAGGCATCCAAGTTTGGATCAACGAAGACAACAATTCGAAAAATGCAAATGTTTGATGATGCGTCATCGAATCAATGATGGTTTCGACCATATGTTGGTATTTTTCGTGAGAATGTAGCGCAATCATCAGGATAACGTCCAAGGATGTGAGAGGAATCGATGGTAATTGAGCTTGAGTTTCTGTACCGTCCTTTGCTGCTTTAGATGAAAGATGAGTACTATTCGTATCATGTAGGGAACTTTTCAAAGAGTGCAAAAATCCTTGTGCCACGTATTTCGATCCAGGCATTTGTTCCGACTGTATGAATTGTATAATGACATCTCCGACAAACACAAGGCTAGAATTCACATGATTAATAGTGATGTTGTCCTTGACGATAGTGGGCTCTTTATCCACTCTGTCGGATACTTGTTTGTCATTCCCCATAATATCCTCATGATCATCCTTGATTGTCGTACATATAGACGTCCACTCTCTCCGTACCGTGTCCATCACTAGCCGTCCTTCGTCCATCGTCCATACCAACGCCAAGAGAGAGTTGAGTAAGGATGGTAAGTCATGTTCCGACACAGATGACATGGAGGAAAGACAGAAATGGAAGCACTCGGTTCTTGCCATGTCGGATGCTGTCGCACCATTGTCCTGATCATTATCTGTCCTTGAATTATTGATAGATTGCCCAAACAAGGTTGATAAAATTGCCAACAATGGTGCCAATGTTGATATATCCGTTTGAATCAAAGTTTGGAATACTTCCAATAGTTTGTGCACAAGGAGGAGATTATGTTTTTGGGAACCTCGCAACACAATGTCATGATTGTCGATACCATTCGACTGTGATTGCTGTTCCAGTGGATGATGAGGAGTTGTTGATATAGAGTGACTGTACATTTCATCATCGTTATCCTCATCCTCATCTTGCAGCCATGGTGGGATAATAATATGATGTTGCCACCCACTGGATGATGACGAATGCGGTGAGGATGCACTAGGCATAAAATTTGGTAGAAAGGATAGAAGTAAATGTCGACATGGACTTGTGTTCATCGAAGGAAGAAGATCTAATATCGAATTCCGTACTAGACATGTCATGGAATCGTTCTGATTATCATCTTCTTCTTCTTCTTCATCATCATCGTCATGTTTGTCTTCCCCCATTGGATTTCGATGATAAAGTAAAGTATTCGAACTGGTGGTACTAGCCAGTAATAGACCATATCCCTCGTGAACTAATGATTTCGATTCCTCGATCCGCTCGGAGTGCCCGTTTCGGCTTGCGATGTTTCGACCAGCAACAACTTTTGTAGCAAGACTCATGGTGCCAGTATAATTACCATCGCTGCTTTTTCTATTATCCACTTCATCATCTTCTTCTTGATCGTTATCATCCACCTTTTCCACTTCTGTCCAAAATAAGTCTAATTCATAAACAAAGGAGGCAAGAGTTTCCACCAGCTCGGCGATTGACTCTTTTTGCAACTCAAATAGGGCATCATGATTCTTATTTTTTGCTTCCACACATCCTGTATTTTCTAGCGGCGATGATGCGACATTGTTGCATGTGGATGCCGTGGCAATGGTGGTGGTGGTGGTGGTGTCAATTCCAGTAGTAGTGGCAGTGAAATGCGGTGTTGGAGGTGGTGACGACTCCTCGCTGAATAGTAGAAACGGGCGTAATCGACGAATGGTCGAACGCAAATCAGAAATATTTTGTTTCATAGTCTTCGTCGCCTCGTAGGTTCAAGATATATATGACCATGTCATGAGGACCTACCAGCTGGTGAACATGGCCGTCATGTCATCATTCATGATCCATTCCGTTGAACCTGATTTTATGGTGGAAAAGAGTACGTATGGGAGACTGAAAGTATCTACGTAACTCAGCGTATCTACGAAACGCTATGGTACATGAGTACAGGCAACATAACAATGATCAATGATAATGAAAACCATGAGCTCTTCATCTTCACGTATTCGTAGATTGTCCAAACAGTCCCCAGCCGTCACAGTAGTACCACACAGCGACAACTCCGATGGTAGAGTAAAAGAAGGAATTGAAGTTGGTGGAATGGGAATCAGTGGCGACGGTGGTGGCGTGAGCACCGATGCTGGTGGGGGCATGAGCGGGATTGATTCCTTCCTGCACCGTCTCAATAATGATGTCGATCTCAACAATTCTTCCAAGAGCAGTAGTAACAAACTGTCGAGAATTAAAAAGAAGAAGACGAAGCAACAACAGCAACAACAAAGATTACCATCCACCTCCAAAACGAGCAACATTCACGAAGATTCAAGTGACAACATTAGTAGTAGCAGTATTAGTAGTAGTAGTAGGTGTGACCATCAAGCACAAAATGCAAACGCCACCCCCTCTTGCGCATCTACAATAACATCATCATGTTCCACGCTACCATCATCATTATTATCATCCTCCTATCCAACAACAACTAATAAAAAACGCATCCTACTCTCCCTCCTATCTTTCCCACTGCTCTACCTACTCTACGACACAATGATCTCCCCACCACAACAACGAATACTCCATCATTACTTCCACCTCATTACGCCCGTATCCACCTCCTCCACCACTACCGCCATGATGCACAAATTTCTATCCTGGGTCCAACGACATCCCACCTTTGGCGCCATCGCCTTCATATTCGCCTACGGTCTATGCGTCATATTCCTCCTTCCCGGAACTCCCCTCACCCTCGGGGGGGGATACGTCTACAAGGTCTCGTACGGTTGGATAGGCGGCATCGCCATGGCCACATTCACCACCATTGCCGGATCGCTCTTTGGTTCTTGCACTTGTTTCCTACTGGGACGATACATATTGCGCTCGCGCATACGTATTTGGGGACGAAAGAAGTATCCCTTCTTCGATGCCATGGATGGTGCCATTTCCGAGAATGGATTTAAGATCATGTGTTTGTTGTATTTGACACCGATATTNGAGCGAGTACGGATACTTCTTTGGGAGTGGGGATAATGTTAATGGTGATAATGATAATTTGGTGGAGGATAGCAGTAGGATTGGTGTGGAGAGGATGGTACAAGAGGTGGGAGGTATTAATAATTATAGTGTTAGTGGTGAGAGTGGTAGCGTGAGCGATGGGATTGGAGGTCAGAAACCCATCGTGAATGGTATGGTGGGGAGTGGAGGATTTGCATCATCATCAGCAGCAGCTGGAGGAGGAGGAGGAGTGGTTGACGAATCGACGCATCGAAAAATGGTCCTGTTCGGTTTGATACTCAGTTTTGTTAGCATGAGTCTAGTCTCTCACTTTGTGAAGAAAGAATTGTACAAGATATTCGATCAACAAAAACGAGACAAGAGTGATGGCGACGACGATGCCAATGATGGAAATGGAAGAGGAGTCACAACATCTTCGTCTTCAACTATTGCCAATAGTAGTACTGGAATGGAAGATCACATCGAAATGGGTTCGGGCGTGGATCGTAAGAACTTGTTAAGAAGACCGAGAGGAGGGCACCAAGAAGGAAGTGGGGGGATAGATTTGAGGATACGGTATGACGAAGAGAAGGGCTGAATTAAGCTTCGAGTGGTTGGTTAGGGTGTTACACTCTCGAACGTGGTTGTTGAATATTCCCTTGGCAAACAATTACCTTAACGCAATGAATGAAGAAAGCCACAAGAATCCCAACTAACCTCAATCCAGTAATGCAAAAATGATAAATAATTA
The DNA here is from genome assembly GCA_036939555.1 of Discostella stelligeroides. Taxonomy (NCBI): domain Eukaryota; phylum Bacillariophyta; class Thalassiosirophyceae; order Thalassiosirales; family Thalassiosiraceae; genus Discostella; species Discostella stelligeroides. Next base: position 42,245 of record JALLAX010000038.1, read on the forward strand.
TTTGCCCCTCGAGAAACTACTCTTCTTCATCCCGCATCACCGCAGCCTTAAAGGCATCCAGCACCTTTCGTGCGCGTTTGTATTCTTTTCGTTTATCATGTTCATCCATTGCCTTCCAATCTACCGCTACCATTTTGTTTGATAGAGAAGATTGATCTGTCTTCTTGTTCTGCTCCTTGTTATTGTTTTTTGTATCATCTTGATCATTCCTTTCCACTCCAATCTCTCCCGCTCCTTTCGCTTCCACTCCTTCTTTCTCTTGTAACTTTGATTGATGATGTTGCTGTAACTGCTTCTCAAACTCCTTATACCGTCGTGCTCTAAATTTAGCATCTTCCAATACTCGATTCTTAACACCATCATTTTCCCCATGAAGCAAGTATTCCACAAGCAAGGAGAAGGAATGTTTCGAAACTTTGGTAGGATTGTACATGTGTCGTAATAGCCATGATTGTGTATTTTTATTGAATTTCCATTGTTTGTTTGCATTTTTGCTGTTGTTGTTGTTGTTGTTGTTGTTGTTGTTGTTGTTGGTAGTACTACGATCGTATTTCCATAGAGAGAGGTAGGTCGATGCCTCTTCTGGATTTTTCGTTTTCGTTACTGTCGCCACCACTGGTAGAGTTGTAGTTGTAGTTGATGTATCGGCTTCTGATGGATCATTAGATCCGTTTTTCTTGTTGGCCCCATCAGCAGTAGCAGCCCCATCTATCAACTTTTTCTCAACCTCGGCAATCTTCTTTCGTTCTTCTGCTTGTAGAACGTGTTTGCTGATGCGTTTTTTCCGATGGGATTTATTCTTTCCCGCACCCATGTTGTGTTCTTAGAGCTTGTTGGTTTTTGATGAGAATAAAAAGGGTGTACAGGCGATGATGACGGTAGATGAGGCGGAAATGAATAATAGAGTCTGCATTACTTTAAGTATTCCACTTCCATCTAAGAGAACTATGATGTAAAGAGAACACTCATCGTCGCTGTTGGTTGCGGTGCTTCCTCTTCTCCCATCGTGGCATGAGGTGGCATGCATGGCAAGACTCCCACCAATGATTGGATGGACGGGAAGTTGTCCTCCTCTCCCGCCATTCCCATTTCCGAAAAAGTTCTCTTAACTTAACTCTCAAACGACATACGATCGAGCACCATGCCGAAATCATCATCTCGTCGCCGCCAAAGAGACCACGGCGCATCCAACGACAATACCACCCCGTACCAAAAAGACGAAAAGCATCGCCATCGTCATAATCGCAACGACAACGATGACAAAAACGACTACGACGGCAATGATGTGGCGGATGAATTCGGCCGAGTCATCTCCACTTCCTCTCGTCGTCGACATCGCGATTCACGCCAACGACAACATCATGGTCGCGATGATAATGATGGTGCTGGTGCTACCGATGATGCTACCAAGAGAAACAACAACAATGACAATGATGATACCTCCCCCTGCCCCACCTTTGATTCCATGTCACTCAAACCACACCTCCTCCGTGGCATCTACGCCTACGGTTTTACCAAACCCTCGGCCATCCAACAACGGGCCATTCGTCCCATAATTCGCGGCAGGGACGTCATTGCCCAATCTCAGAGCGGTACTGGCAAGACGGCCGTCTTCAGCATAGCGGCATTGCAATTATTGGACGAGCGGGGGGGGAATAACACTCAGGTTATGATACTCAGTCCGACGCGCGAATTGGCCGAGCAGACCATGCGCGTCGTATCCTCCTTGGGGGATTACATGAGCGTGAAATGTCACGCTTGCATCGGGGGGAAGAGCCTCGGCGAAGATCGCAAGGCGCTTCAACAACAGCAGGGTGGTGGTAGCGTGCAGATTGTTTCGGGCACACCCGGTCGTGTCTACGATCTCATCAAACGCGGAGACTTATCCACTCGGTCACTCAAGGCATTCATCATCGACGAGGCCGACGAGATGCTACACAAGGGGTTCAAGGAACAAATCTACGATATTTATCGACATTTACCACCCTCGACACAGGTTGTACTCATATCGGCAACCTTGCCCCCCGACGTGCTCGAAATGACATCGAAATTTATGAATGATCCCGTGCGCATCTTGGTCAAACGTGACGAATTGACATTGGAGGGGATACGTCAATACTACGTCAATGTAGAGAAGGAAGAATGGAAATTTGATACCCTGTGTGATTTATATGACACATTGACCGTGACACAGGCGGTGATATTTTGCAATACCAAGACCAAGGTGGATTGGTTGGCATCCAAAATGCGTGAATCGAAATTTACAGTGTCGGCTATGCATGGAGATATGAGCCAAGAAGATCGCGAGAGGGTGATGGAGGAATTCCGTTCGGGAGGCAGTCGGGTGTTGATTGCCACGGATTTGTGGGGTAGAGGTATTGATGTCCAACAAGTTAGTTTGGTAATTTGTTATGATTTGCCGTTGAGTCGTGAGTTGTACATTCATAGGATTGGACGGAGTGGACGATTTGGTAGGAGGGGGGTGGCGATTAACTTTGTGAGGGCGGAGGATGTACGGGCACTCCGAGATTTGGAGCAGTTCTACAGAACACAGATTGATGAGATGCCGGCGAATGTCAGTGATTTGATGTGATTTGACATGACGGTTGGGTTAGAGAAGATTTCATTTGGGAGCTGCACCTCACTCCTCCGTGAGCGGTTTCATCCTCATCGCTTGTGGCGTTAAAGCATGTTTAAATTTTTACACTAACCGAAGTTATTGGTTCTCCGCATCTGATATTTTGACACCCACTGAGAGTGGGGGCATCATCAAAAAGACAGTGAGAGCAGGTGAGAGCAATGAAGACAATAAATAGGGTTAAACAAAGAATGCGATACTCACAGGTGTTGAATGAGTCCCACGGATTCTCATCGTCCACCCCCAGTCTCACCCATTGTGTAACGATCTTTTTGACTCCCTCAATGACTGGACATCCACTATGCTCCGTAAACCCGTTGTCCATTTTCATTGTGACAGGATCAATATAACTAAAGAATGTTGCTGCATACTGCGTCGGCTTGATGTGTACATTTGCATTACGAAAATTCGTTGCACCCCCGACCTGGGGTACTTCGCAGTACATTACTATTGTTGCCATACGTGTGCCGGGTTTGAAGGCCATGCCTGTACATTCTTCATCACAATGCGGCATGTACTGATCGGGCTTGTCGTCGTCGGGACCTCTTCCGAAGTATTGAATGCTCATCTATGCCGAAACGAATGTTATACACGTTGGATGCGATGAAAGAGTTTAGAAAGGGTGCGATCAAAATTGATGTTTACCATAACCGATGCAGTTGGTTGACTCACAAGATCCTCTTGACCGTTCTCCTTAATATCAAACGGAAGTGCGTGATTCACGTAATCGTAGACCCGTCGTGATAGCTGAGCAATCAAATCTCCCTCCTCCTCCTCGTCCCAATCTACTTCAATTCCCGCCTGTTTTGCCTTTCGGTTCTCGGAGATTTGACCACCCCCACTTCCATCCGCCACTTCCGCATCTTCCAGTATTGGATCTGCCACTTCCGACACCGCCATGCATTCCTCCGGCGTAATGAAGTTTTCAATAGTATGAATCTTAAAGGATGGTCGCTCCATCATAATTCCCACCTTCTTATCTCTCCAATATTCAGTTCGTACTGGTTCGGTGGTATTTAATGTTTCATCGGCACATGTGTAATTCTCCAAGAGTTCACCCATGTCCGTTCGCACTGAAGCTTGGAATGTAATTTCCTCATTGGCTTTTTCGATTTCATCAGCTATCCCTTTCTCGACGCATTCACTGATTAAATCAAGAATGGATGCTACCGATATTGTGTCGTGATTTGTCTCAAGTTGTCCCTCGACAGCTGTTTTGCATGTGCCAAGTATGCTTTTGGCAGAATTCGTGGCAGTGGTTTTGGAGTCCGTGTGATCGACCTCAATGCCATTTTTTATGATAATGACTGAAAATTGTTGAATAAAGTTGAGAATTCTTCGAAACGACATGATCACCATGAGACATCAAACCAATTGACACAAGTTGTGCCTCACCCTGTTCATTGTTGCTACTGACAGTAAAGTGATTAACCCTACACGTCTGATCAATCCCAGCACAAACTCCAGTCTTCTTTGCAGGGAGTTCTCGCACCTCGAAGGCATGCCCCACATACGACTCGAGTGCTAATGAGGCTCCATCCAATATGTCCGGATCGGATTGCAACACCATCTCGCCCGTTTGGGGATCGATCCAGTGAACCTCGATGCGACGAGATGATTCATTCATGATCGTGATGGAGCGATCATTGTCACTGTAGGCCATGACTCCCTGAAGTAGGAGGATGAGTACTGCAGCTGCGACCGCGAGTAGTTTGGGCAAGGAGGACATCGTGTTGCGCCCGGTCCGATGGGTTGATTCAGTTAAGTTCGGCTTGTCTCTTGTTTCGAAAAATGTTGTCGTCAGCCTTCGGACTTCGGAACTTGCTCGTCGTTGGACATATTATGGTACATGCAGCATGCATGCAGTTCGGACGACGCACTTGGCGACCTAGGCTTGAATCGCTGAAATCCCCCACCTCAACCCTCGTGATTGAATTCCCACGTGGAGCCCCGTACAGCCCCGTACAGGCGTCAAGAAGCGAACCCCGAGCCACGACAATGATGAGTTCGACTTGACGAGCGGCACATAAAAAGCAACACCAGTAAAATAAACTCGTCAACAAACATATCATCATTCACCATGTTGTCGCAGAAATCAACGATAGGTGTGGAATCAGTCATACGACAGGCTAGTCGTCACTCTCTTCCTGCATCCTCATTTGCTGCGCTATCGAGAATCGCATCTTCTGTCGGTATTAACTCTACTACTCGTACTTTGCATTCGCGAACCCATGCTATCACTGCTTTTGCGGTGCTAAACAAACCTAGCTTTCATCGACCATACACCACTAGTCAGCAAGTGAATATCCGTTGGTTATCGACACATCCGATCTGCGACCCCATCGACTACGACGTTGCAAAAGATTTATCAGTGGAAGAATTCGACAGTAAGTGTGATGGTTCCATTTTCCTTGACCATACACTACGCAAAAAATATTTCTGTCCTTAAATCACGTGCTTTATTCTTTATCATGTTTTGCAGATGCCTATAAATATGTCTACCATCAGCATAATCATCCTCGTGGTCCATGGCTACGGACTCTGCACTCGGCACAGAACGTTCTTAAAGGTATTCATAGGTACGTCATCGCATTCGCGATCGACATACTCTTTATATATGCACTATAGTAGTCCAGTCTCATCATATATGACTTTATTGATTGTTAGTCCACGTATTCTTGTGATTGGCTCGGGTCCCGGTGAACCAGCGACAACACTGGCTTCCAACTTCCCAGATGCAGACGTGATTTCCGCCCACACAACAACGAAGTGTCTCGAATGGGCTACCACTCGCTTTCAGAAGCATGGCATTACCAACGTAACAGCAAAACTTCTACCATCGTTGGAGAGTCTTGATTCGTTTGCCGATGGGAGTTTCGATTTGGTTGCCTCGTGTTACGGAATTGCAAACACTATGAATCCTCAAGATACGCTCAAAGAAATCCATCGTGTCCTGAAGCCTGGTGGATCCTTCCTCATCTCAGTGTGGGAAAACGCGCCCGCTGACCCGGCAAGTGATATTATTTTGCGCCAAGCTTGCGTCGGACCCAATCCATGGCATAAGTCTGGTGACAACAGAGATATGGTGGGTAATTTTGCCTGTCCTGTAAGGGGGAAACATCCGATGCGTCTGAGTACACCTCACATGCTTGAGAAGCTACTGGGTGAAGCAAAGTTGTCTGTTGTCGAAGTCGTACATGATGAATATCCTCTTCGTCTTGGGAAAACAAAAGCATTTGCGTTCAAGGCACTCACACTTCCAGTTCAAGCAGAGTTAAATGAATTGCAACGGTCGAACAAGTATCACTGTCAAGAGGCAGCTGAAGCTTTTGAAGATGTCTTGAAAGAGGGATTTATGGTGAAGCATCGAGAAGACGGAGAGTTGGAGGTACCCTACAACCTTTATAAATTTGTGGTCTCCCGTCGGGAATACGAGGATGGAGATACTGCAAAGGAAACCACGGCTCTCCAATCTACCGCCCCACACCGCGGACGTACTAAGGGCATGAACCCAATGCCGATCAAGCCCACTGATATTGATGCTGGGAAAGACCCTGTAATTTTTGATACTTGGAATCGAATTAAGTCTGCAGCATCGGAAAAGATTGTGAACGCTGTGAAGAGGCAAATTGATGGGTTTGATCATGACTCACCAGTGAAGGTATTAGATGTAGCACCAACGCCTTACGCACACTCAGACAGCGACATTGCATCTATCCATCCGTATGCATCGGTGGTTGCAACGAGCAAATTTGTCAACATTGTAGAGGCCATCCGAGAGGATGTGGTGAAACATGGTCTCTCGAACCTGAAAGTTAAGGCGTGTGGTACACCACTTGCATCGTTCCCAGAAAAATCATTCGATGTGGTGGTGTGTAGCTTTGGACTTGCATTCTTGCGCTGCCCAGAGGAGACACTCAAGGAGTTCTATCGTTTGCTCAAACCTGGCGGTTCTCTAATACTTTCTGTATGGGAAGACTTTTCACTGATTGATCTGTCTAATTTCATTGTCAATGAAATGTACGCAAACGAGGATTGTGAAGACCTCGTTTCTAAGGGCACTTCACCAGATATATTCAACCAGCTCACGCCATATTCCAAGCCGCACGAAATCGAAAATCTAATATCCGATAGTGGGTTTACACTTACACGTGTTGATCACGAGACTGCAAGAATCATACTATCGGACGCCAGTTGTGAGGTTGATCAGTTTGATTCGGAGGGATTCAACCTTGCTACACTCGGCATTAGGCCTATTCTCCAAGAGCTAGAAAAGACGGGGGAAAAGGACACTGTTGAAAAAGCGAAGAGCGCATTCGAATCATTGATTAGAGATCCTTCCCTGGTATCGCGAGACAAGTGTGGAAATCTTGTTACTACTCTACCCAGCCGCTTCAAGATTGTTACCGCAACGCGGCAATTCGGCGATGACGACGGATTCCTTCCAAATGATAATAGCAGCCCGAAGAGTCCTGGACAGGAAGTGATCAGAGTTAGCGATATCCCCAAGTAGAGATAATGGATTCATCCGCTTGATGAGAATTGTATAATTGTGTAGGCATTTGTAATATTGTAATCAGTCGCATATAGGATTCTCTTCGTGCAGTGCAGTTTTCCACCAATCAAAACCATCAAACTCATCACGTAGTTCTTCCTCATTATCATGCAATACAGCCTTTGCGAGCCACTTGCCGAATAATCCATGATAAATCAAGCCGCGACTGCTCAAGCCCGTGAACATCCATAAGTTTTGATGTTTTATTCCACCATTGTCTGTGCAGCGGTAACGTCCGATCATTGGCATTCGCCCTAAAGTTCCCCGGCGACTCTGAAGTCGAACTCCTGTTGTAAGATTGGCATCCGTACCATTTTCCCAAAGATGCCGAGCTATTTCATACGTTTGGTGTTTTAATTCGTCCCTTACTTCCTCTGCACTCAATGCATCAGCATTGAACTCGTGCGTGGCTCCAATGACATATCGTTGTGATACTCCATCCACTACATTTGAAGGTAAAGGCGATACGTATTTTCCGCATAAAAATGCCTCATGTTGCTTATTCGAATCGTGTGCTAATGGCAGTACCATTTCAATCGATTGGCCGCGAACTAATTGTGCTGGTAAGTTGACTCCATCGCTCAAAAGTTTATCGTGTAAGATGCCTGCACCTGCAGATAATATAACCGCGTCAAACGGATCTAAATGTTTATTCATCACATCCATATCATTCCACATATTAAGAGAAGGATTTTGAACGTTCTGATGTTGTTGTTGTTGTTGTTTATAATGATGATTGTCATTTTTTGGTTGTATTAACTTCCACTCCACGTTACCGGACAACGCGCTCGCTTTAATCTCGCATTCTTTCCATAAACCTTTCAGATAGGTGGGGACATGAATTACTTTGCATCCGCCTCCTAGCTCTAATCCACCTGACGAATCAATGTCAAATTTGGCATGTACATCTTCTTTTGTCATCCATCTCGCGAGAGTTGGATATTTATCGGCGGTATGTTGGAGTTGAACGTCACTGTTTGTTTTGAGTGCAATTCGATAGAGCCGCGGGCGCACAATACACTGCGGTTCATTCTTTGCTGCCGTCTGAATAAGATGATTGGAATGGTCAAGCGCAGTCAGACCAAAGTGTATGAGTTTCCCGCGGGGGGAGAAAGGGTGCATCAATCTTATGCATGGAATCATGAGTGAAATAGATTTATTGTTAGAGGTGATGTCATAATCATAATTTGGTTACTCACCCTCCAGCTACCGATGATGCTCCACCCTCGCCAATATGTGCCTTGTCAAACACTGTAATTTGTATCCCCGTTGGGAATTTAGTACGATTCTTACCAGCAATGTCAAGAAGGTGAAAAGCCGTTGATAATCCGGCAAGTCCACCACCAACGATAGCAACATTTTTTATGGGACAAGAGTTGGTACTACTTCGGTGTAATAGACATCGTAATGAGCCCCCTCGAATCCCATGTTTTTGAATGTCGGACGACCCACAAGTGAAGGGTTGGTGCTGGCGCATAATCGACAAGAATGCATTTCCACTTTTGCAGAAGCAAAGACAAATAGCCAGTTTAGACAAGGAGAACATTGAATTATTCACAGTCACAGTGGCGAATGTACGTTTTGTCAACGACAATGCTTTATGTTCATGAGTGCGATGAAGATAAAGACGACCTAAGTGAGCGCATGGGCATGGCACACAACGGAGGTGTGGTGGCGTTGTGCGGCGGGAACTGTTGTGTGCACCTTGTCGATTGTCGAAGTGATATCGTAGATGGTATGTGATGAAAATATTGATTATCATTTCTAGAGATAGGACAGCACTTCATAAAGGATCGATGCAGTGTAATCATTTATCATCATCTCCCTCGGAAGAGACATGGTAGTTGCGCTATCGCGTTGTCTATGTGACGACACTGAAACAAAAAAGTAACATACTACTGTTGGAACTGTGAACTGTAACCTGTAACACTCTCCAGCTCCAAAACCCATTTCATGTATCATGACATACATCCAATATCCTGCTCATGACACCATTCGATGTCTACCTTCCCGTGCCCTAGCCTTTCGACGCTCGGCTCTTGACAACTGTTTGCCTGCTCCTATATTAGTGAAGTTGCGGCTGTTCATCGAAGAATTCTTCTCGCTTGATTGCTTGTGACTCGTCGCCCTATCAAAACTCCCTAAAGCTTTTTTGTTCGTTGCCATTAACTTCGAGGCTGCGCTCGGAGGCAAAGAGATATTTCGCGCCTTTTGGCTTTTGATAGACCTAACAACCGCCTGGTACTTCTGTTGCTGCTGCATCATGGCGCTATCGGCTTCTTCTTGAACTTGCGGTGACATAAGATTTAGATGGAAATGAGCTGTGATTTTTTCACTCTTATTGCCATTACAGACATGCCTCGCAAGTTTGTTCTGACGAGCGAGAGTCCTAGTATCTAGACAACCAGGCTGCATTTTCACACTTTCACTCGAGGATGACTCAGAGGTTGCTCTCGACAAGGACCTATTTCTACTCCTCCTCTTTTGCATTTCAATGATCTCCGCACGCCTCTGATTTGCTTGATGAGGAAAGGTTGAAGAAGTTAATGCTGAATTTCTTGTACTCACTTTATCGTTTATTTCGTGTCTGGCTTGTATCTGATTGGATCTATTCCTTTCATTAGTAGTACCAGTTGCCTTTTTCTCGAACTTGCACAAAAGGTGACGCCTTCTATAGGCCTCGATTGCAGCATCAAATCGATCATGCTTAGCCAAGGGAATTTTTATTGTGTTCCAATACTTGGTTTCGATCGAAGCTGTTGGATTGTCTCCGCTTCTACGGGCTGCCTCTTTCCTCGATACTTCAATTGGCGTCGTGATACTACTAGATTTTGGCGTGATGTAGGGCATGCCCGCCAATCCCTGGCACAATTCTGGTCGGACAGAAATTGATGACAGCGGATCAATCTTATTTCGTCGTTTCATCAGATTTTCTAACTCATTTTTGACATTTATCTTGCTTGCAGACAGAGATGATGACTTCTTACTGTTGTCAAGATTGTAGAAGAGAGTACTACGACCGGACAGATCATGACTATCGCTTACTACAAAGGTAGCTTCATTATGTTTCGGAATGGTATCCCTCCTCATCGGGTTGGATATAAACCTATGCATGTGGGAAAAATAATTGGTCTCTTTCATGCTAACTACTGCACCGCCACGGCTAGTACTATCATAGCCACAACAAACAAGTTGGTGGCGGCGAAACTGAAGCTCTTTTCTAAGATTGCTTTCTAGGTTTTAATCACTTGGGTAAGGTAATCGACTTCAGTGCAATAATTATAATTATGATGTTTGTCGGCATGAAAAACATGTTCGATGGTGTGCTTGTGCTTTCTCCGCGGAAGAATTTCCGCGATATTTTCGTTCATTTTCCTACAATTCCTACAAAGGAATGAATAGAACCTGCCGCATATCTCGCCGATCTGTCTCATCCAGAAGATGAAAACTTTTCTCAGAGAGGGTGGTGATCAAAATGAAGAATCAATGGGTGACTGCCGTAAATCAAATTTCTTGTTCCAAATTTTATTTTGGCGAATTTC
>JALLAX010000039.1:0-20727 GCA_036939555.1 Discostella stelligeroides
AGAAGGGTTGCATGCTAGAATGCGTTGAGCAATAGATCCAAGATGATGATGATGATGGGGAGGAGTCGATACCCTCATCATCGTGGTAAGACGGCCAACCTAGCGCACAGCTCTTGCCAAATATTGCCACTAACATTCCATCTAGTATGGCTGCACAAAGCATCTGAACGTTTTCGTACACGTGTAGATCAAGAAGTGTGAGAGAACATCCTATTGGCAAACTGACTAATCTGTAACATAATTTCCTTTCCTCACCATTTGAGCCAGTCCCAAACACAATGCCGATGCTACCATGATCAATGCAACGTGCGTGCTGGGGGGAACTCTCCGCCTTGTACTTTGTTTAAGATAATCATCGTCACATTGATCAACATCATTGTATTGATCATCATTTTCAGGTTGTTGGTCGAACGCCTCCCGTGATTGACCAACGATGGACGACAGTTCAAGGATTGGTTGTGAAGGGTGAAACACACTACTATTCTTTTCATTCCCGGCGGCCCTCAGTAATAACAATTGTGATGTAGCAGTAGAAGGGAAAGAGCGAAGGAGGCTGGTCGTCTCAGCACTGTTATTTGTGCTGCTATCAAAACTACCCTCGTTAGCATCATAACTGTCTTTCACGTCCAATAATTCAACACTTCCCTCTCGTGCTGTCATCATCGTGCTTGTTGCTGTATTGTGCCACATGGCATAGACCATGCGACGACAAACGAATGCAGCCATCCCGGCCGATAGAGCAATGAGAAGTATGAAAAGTGTCCGACCGGCATTCGCGGCCACATCGGGTAAGGTTGTAATTCCTGGACCGTTCATGGTGTTTGCGGCCAAGACGAGTATGGCCGCGGAGGACAGGGTCTTGGGTGGTGTGGATGGTGGTGATGTCATTTCTTGTGGACTCGCTGCATGAATATTCCGAAGGTAGACTGTAGAAATAATGAGATGTGCACTTGCTCACGACGATGTTAATGTAGATCTCAAAATCGTCACCACGAGCATCTCAATCTCAATCGCGTCCAGAGTCGGTGCTGTGCCCCCTTCACTATCAAATCGCCGAGCCTAAATAATAATTGTTCACCTCCTTTCTTCGACAGAGAATCTTCGTCCTCGATCCATCGCCATCGACATAAAAATCACTCGAAGTTCACTTTCCACCTTCCAAAAGCGAACAAAGAAAAAAGTGACGAGCGACTCCCGCCACACCAGCTGTCACGTGGAAGCCTCATCAACGCAAAACGCAAGGGAACAATGGAACAGAATACACAAAGGAACAACTAACATCATTACAACATGCAAATCGAATCGACTGCATGCACTGTAAAATATTAACATTAGTATCTCACCATGCCAATATCGGAGCAGGCACAACGAGCTTGGTAAGCAGTTCATAATATATATTTTTTGATTGGCTCTATAACTTGCCCCTTCTACTTCTATGCAAGTCCTTACCCAATTGCACTCTCTCATTCTCGTCGGGGTTTCGTTGTTCGACAAAATGATTTATAAAAAATAGGAAAGCAGGAACCGCCGTGATCACATCCTGGACAGCTTTCTACGGATTGTTTTACTTCGATTATGGTCCCAATGAGCATTGCTTTACAGATATACAAGCATGGTATCGAACGAAGGTGGATGGATTGTTGGGAATTAATTTAGAAGCGGCTAGGAGTAGTAGTAGTAGTAGTAGTAGTAGTAGTAGAAGCAAGCACCAATTACAACAACAGCCAAGCGCAGAGGATGATAGATGCGAGGAACGAACGAATGAAGGTAGTTAATGCGAGGTTGGTATGAAGAAGCAATGGAAATAAATGAAGTGGCGAGAGATGTTTGTGGTACCTTACAATCGACATCAACTCTGAAATATACTGCCATTAAAATCGAAAGATTACAGATTACCCCGGTAGCCATCCTAAAGTTTAGTTTGATGCATGCAATACAAGAAACCATTATTTATTAAAGACCTAAATGTAGGTAGGTGACTTTGATCAAAATGGCCCGATTGAAGATTATTTCGTAATACATTATTCTCGCCGTCCAGTCCCGATATCCCACTCTCTGTGTTTCTATTTCTCTACCACCCCGTAGTAGACTAAAAAAATAAATGAGATGTTTTCCTCTACTATTATCCACACTTTGTACCCCCCCTTTCTCCCTCATCAAATAATTTTATCTTTTTCTCATTTTACGGCATGGGGAGCATCGCACCATTGTCCATATCCGGTTCCTCGCCACCATACCGAATACCAGATTCGTACATGTCTCCACCCACACCCCCACCGCCTGCTCCACCCACGCCTTGGGGCAAGAGCGGTTTGTGTAGAACCATGAGTAGCCGGCCAGTATTGTATTTCATTCCCCCCTTGACGCTGGCGTGAACATTTTCCTGTTTGGGATTTTTTGTGAGTTTTGTAATAATATTGTGAGGTTGTAGCAAGAATAGAGAGAATTGGTAGATAGGAACGAGAGAGGATATTATATTCAAGTTTTTGTGTATGGAGAACACAGATGGCACGGTCATCAATTCCTTCTCCTCTCCCCGTCTCTATTTTCTATCGACGCATTTCAAGCAATATTTGGATCACTCATATTCCCTCCCGTGCGTCTTTCACACACACAAACACACACTCTCTCTCTCTCTCTCAGCTGTTTATCTCTCCCGCACTAGCCCCACTCACACATAAAAATCAAAACAAACTACAATCGATACCCATCCAGCTATAACATGGTTCATTTTTTTTCTTCGTAAAATAAACAATGGCTCACCATCAAATCTAACCACTCGCCCTCCTCCCCCTTGGGCATTCTTGAATATCCCTTGGCCGCAATATAATTAAATGCCTCCTCGAAGAAATCAAAGTAGACACGTTGTCCTTTCTCTTCCCTCACTAGAAAATCACCCTTTTCGAATCCTGCCGATATAGTGGCAATGCATCGGGGATATTTTCGGGTGATGAATTCAGTGCTGTTGTTGTTGTTGGCAATGGCGGCGGGGGACATGATAAAATCTTTGTCGAACTACTGATTAATGATTAATACTATGAGATACTAGGTAGAGAGCGAGGGGATGATGATGATAATGATGATGTTGTCGGTTCTCATGAGTCCGATCTCATAATACTATCAGCAACGAAATAATGGGGCTGATTGATAAACCCAGAAAAAATGAAAAAGGGGGGAGAGAGAGAGGAGTAGGTATCTAATACAACTCATATTATCTACCTCTACGATCCTTAAGTAGAGTGTATGACACCGTGCGAGACGGACATAAGTACACTGCTCACACACTCACACACATCAGCATCAGAGTCAGAGATCAATCACTATCACAGACCATCACCATAATCCACAACAGTAGGAAAGTAGTAGTAAATAGTGCGATAACAAACTCAGCAACCAGCAGCCTAACGCCCTCTGCCCGTTTGTCCATCCAATCAAGCAAGCAAGCTAGCAAGCTAGCAAGCGATCGCATTCAATTCCAAAGCTCGAATGGATGAAATTGGCCTCCTTCCCCCCACCTCCATGATGTTGGTGGATGAGGCCACCATTTCCGGTGGAGAGACAGTCGTAGCAACTACTGACACCACCACAATGCCCACTGCCACCGCTGCTGCTGCTGCTGCTGCTGCTGCCGCTTCCATCACCGTTGAAGAACAATTGGCTCGACTCCATCAAAGGCAAGACGATCAAACGCAACTCTTGTCCGAGTTGCGTTCTCGCGTTATCGAATTGGAGGGAGTCATTCGAATGATGAAGCAGAGTGATGGCAGAAGTGGTGTTGGCACTAGCTCTAGCACTGGTAATGGTGCTGAACGGAAGCGGAGTAATGACGAGGCAAATCCTCCTCTTCCTGATCCAACAACAACAACAACAAACATTACCGCCACCATCTCAAACCATCCTATCAATCAGACATCCTCGTCATCCCTACTCATAAACAGCAATGGTACCAACATCGCTAACGCGGATGATAGGAGTACTAGTATACCTTCTTCCTCCTCCACCACCATCGCTACCGATGATGATGAAATAACAACCATCCTCGCCTCCCGTCAAGAACGAAATTTATGGCCACTCAAACGTAAATACTGCACCAGCTTCAGTCGCGAATTAGATTTGATGAAATTGCGCTTTCATCAGAGTGATAGGTACCCGCATAGAACGGTGCGTATTCCCAAACAGCAATCTTTGACGACGGCAGCAACTACGACAACAGCAACATCATCGGCAACAGAAGAGATGGCATCGACATTGGGGGGGACATCCACATCAATGGCGGTGGGAACAGCAACAGCAACAGCAACAACAACAGCATCTACAACCCCCTCCTCGCAATTCGGAAACGAAGTAGTAACAAGCAGCAACTACAACTACTACGGCAGCAGCCGCCTAGGAAATAAGGAAGGACGACTCATCTGCCGTCTATGTTCCGGAAAGACCATGAATCGCAACACTTCCTGGATGTGTGGTACTTGTATCGTACCATTATGCATTGATATCGTCGATGGGAATGCCAATAGTTCGTGCTTTGCCAAGTGGCATAGGTGTGCTGATTTGGTGAAGGAGAATCAGGTATTGAATGGAGAGTTGAGGGAGAAGAGAACGATGAAGAAGATGCGCATAAGTACCGGTGGCGGTGGTGGTGGTTGCGGCGGTGAGAGTGGTGAAAGTGGTGATGCAAAGATCATGACGTTGAAGGCGGAGGAAGAGAGGAATCCCCCAATCAGTGGGGACGACGTTGTTGATCTCGACGCAATTGTGATATGACTGAGGAAGGAACGACAATGAAGGAACAACAATGATGACAGTAGTGAGGAATGCAATTTGATAAAGAGAGGAGGGGGAGGACGACGACGATGACGACGAGGAGAAAATATGATCCTTGACACTGCAGAACAATCTTATAATATATCTTCATTGAAATGCTGCACACCATTAAACTTATCCATATCGCAAAATGCACACCGAATCTATGTTGCAACACATGTATACACCAAAAAATGAGGAATATTACTTCCCTGTCATCAAAACAGCAATTCATTCTTACTCCAAACAAGTTGAAAATTTGCAAAAAATCCAGTATAATCTCTACCAATCCATTCTATGGCAGTAGGGAAAAAAGGCACTTCAACAACTGCAAGGGTATGACCAAAGGTATCAACATTAGTAAAGTATTGTAATAAGTTCATGGTATGGACTTTGTTTGATTTTATAATGGTATATTCTTTGGAGGACCCCATAGTAATAGTCATGACTTGATCCACTGGAAATCAAGGGGAAAGATGAGGCTGCACCTGGGCATCTGGATCCTCACGCAACATTGTCAATGCATTCCACAAGGTTTTGCGGGTAGTAGAGTGGGCTTCAAGTAACTGGTGGTTGATGCTTTCAGACTAGCCCAACCTGATAAAGGCAGATTCCACATGTGTGTCGTCCATTACTGTTCACAGTAGTCGCAAGTGAAGTCTTGAAACTTTGATTGATTGATCAACTTATTCCACATTTTCAAAGAAAATAACAAGTATTAAATTCTTTTTCTGCCTCTGCATTAATGTCTCAGTCTTCAGGTAAATCTAGATTATAAAATAAGTAATCTTGAAAAGTTGACACAAGAATTGTTGCTGCACAGATGACAAATGCGGTGAGCAAAGCAGTGGCAAGATCATCCAATTTCCAATGTGTGATTCATCATTGCTTGAGAGTCTAGAGTAGAAAAGTAAGATATTATTATGAGTTCATATTGGTTGAAAAGTCCAGATATCATCACTAGTAGCTAGTAGATACTTGTTTTGGAGTTCTTGTTTGGCCGCTTGACTTGGATATGCAGTGGCAAAAATGCAAGATGGAGAAGTAGGTCCTCCTCCATGCAATACTTGTTGTATGATTGCGGTAGAACTTGTACCCACACAGCACCACTCTATGTTGGAAACATGTTTGAGTCATGTTTATCCAAGCAAGTGGATGGGTGTGGTGTCCATTACTTCATTGTTCAGATTGTGTGGTGCTCCAACAAGAGACTTTTTTCATCGAGCCCGAACAGAGCATTTAGAGTATCACACACCACTCCTATCCCACAAATCCTTACTACTGTAAAACATATGCCTTGGCACACGACAGGAGCCTTTACCCTTCACCTCCGGAACAGCCTCAAACACCACACCACCACAACACACTCATCGCCACACCAATACAACAACACTATTGTTACCAGTAGTCGACCATAAGCAATAAGCAAACACTTTGAGATTTTTTAGTAGACCGATTGTGTCCGTGGTGGTGGGCAGGGGGGCAAAGCAAAGCAGATCTCCCGCCAGAAATCTTCGTTTCCCGCCCGATGAAAAGAAAAAGGCAAAGCCACAACCACAACCACAACAACGACCATGACCGACGACGGGATTTCCGCACCAACAACTCCCTCTCTCCTTTGATAGTAGTAACTGCCACAAGCATCTAGCCACCGATAATGACAGTCCTCCTTCGTTCTCGATCTCTCATTAGAGGCACTTTTCATGACGATAAAGACAAAGAAACAACAACCAAGAGCTGTGTCAGCATTCTCCACTCTTCGCCGTTCGTCGCCACCTTTGACCAATGGGAGGACGACAATAACAATGATGATGATGATGATGATGATGATGATGATGATGATGATGATGATTCTCGGTCCATTGCCAAAACAAATAATGCAGCTGCCAACTGCAATGACAGTAGAAGTACCAACCCACTGTCAATGACGCCTACCGTCTCAATCTTTGACGACGAAACAACTCCCCTGGAACACTCTCGTCGTGTCGCACTCGCCTCCTCCCAAGGCTACATCTACGATGAAACGCTCGGCGTGCAATCCATACTAGACGCACTCACACCGCATGAACAACAATCACTACCTGATCCCCAAATGCCATTACGACACTATCGTGCCGAGAAGGGAAATGTATCCGAGGCAATACGAAAATTGAAACTAACATTACAATGGAGGGAAGAGTTTGGTGTCGAACAAATAAAACGATGTTTCGATAAAACATCATCATCAACATCATCATCAACAACAGGAAACCATCTTGCCAACACCATTGCACACGAAAATTCCACTGGGAAAATCTATTGTCGAGGTTACGACAAACAAGGAAGGGCCATATTGTATCTCACACCAGGGAGAGAGAATTCGACCAATGAATTGGACAATATGCGACACTTGGTCTACCATCTCGAACGCGCAATTGCATGTACGAAACGCAAGTCGGGACGAACGAAGATTTGTATTGTCATTGGATATCAGGGCTTTACACTGAGCAAGGCACCGCCTCTTTCGACGACTCGACATACCTTGGCGATATTGCAGAATCATTATCCGGAGCGGATGCATCGAGCGTATATTTGTGATCCACCCTTGGTCTTTCGGACGTTTTGGTCGCTGATACAGCACTTTGTCGACCCCATGACATTGGAGAAAATTGCCTTTTGTGCAGGAAAAGAGGGGAGCAAGTTTCTGGAAAGGGACTTTGATCTCACGATGACGGAGAAGCAAGCAGGTGGTAAAAGGATGTTGAGGGAGTTTAATTCGAAGGAATATTTGTTTGATACTCCGTTTGATTATACGTTTGATGAGAAGTGCTAAACATCAAGATGATGATAATTGAGAGGAATTACACTCTCTGTAACAGCCGTGGTAGAGAGTAGTTTCAGTCAATTCTTGTTACGCAAATGTGGTGGAATGTACTTGGGTCGTATTGGAGCCTCATCCACCTGAGTAATAGGCTCCATCGATGGCAGACTGGCTTTCACGTCATCGACATTAAATACATCCACCTTGATGCTCTCTGATAATTCTCGCTGCTTCGATATCAACACGGTATCCGAAGCATAATTCGCTGATCCAGTCTTTTTTCCACCATTTGACGTCATTGTAGTAATTTCGTTCCTCTTGGCATCCTTCCGTACATCATCCTCCGTTCTCTTCACAACACTTGCATCTCCTCGCAACTTCCCCTTGCTTGTTTTATTGTTCTTATCATCATCCAAGTGCAATTGTGCTCTCATGTCCATCTTGAAGTTGTTAATATCGCCCTTGTACATGGTAATAGTCTTGTGATCACAAATCCAGATTTCTTTCGCTACCTGAGAAATCAAACGCATATCATGGGACACCAATACCATCCCACCCTCGAATTCATTTACGGCCAAGGCCAATGCATCAATGCTGAATGAAAAAAGAAAGGTGGATGAGATCATTACTCGAAGTGATGCAATAGACAAGATAACAGAAGAGAACGAACGTACCTCTCCATATCTAAATTATATGAATAAAAAAAGAAAGGGGGGATGATGAATCATTACTGAAAGTGATGCACTATATATCAAGAGAGAATGGACGCACCTAAATGATTTGTCGGCTCGTCGAGAAGCAAAATGTGGGGGGCATCTCGTCCCAGTTTAGCAAACACCACACGAGACTTTTAGAAAAGAAAGGTGGATGAGATCATTACTCGAAGCGATGCAATAGACAAGATAACAGAAGAGAATTAACGCACCTTTTGTCCATCACTCAACTCGGCCATTTTTTGAACTTGCATCTTACCGGAGATGCCGAACCTACCGAGATACTTTCGTTGATCTTCCCGCGGTGTGCCGGGGTAGACGGTATCAAAAAACTCGAGAGGGGTTTGATCCAATTGCAGTACGTCGACAAAGTGTTGTGTGAAGCGGCCAATCTTCAAATGACCGTGAGGACGAATGTCTCCCATGGTGGGTAGCAATTCGCCCGACATGAGTTTCACCAGAGTCGTCTTCCCCGCTCCATTAGGACCCACTTCGAAGAAAGATTATTGTTAGAGATTTTTTGCGGTAATTATTAAAGAAGTCAAGAGATTACATCTTACCAAGCGCCACTCGACTATCCAAGTCGACACCAAAGTTCACATTGGTATACAATGGTTCACAACCGGGATATCCAAAGCTCACGTCATGAAACGCCAATACAGGTGGCGGCAAATGTCCTGGATCTGGGAACTTAAAATTCATCGGCTTTTCCACCTCAGGCTTGGTCGTTAATCCCCCTCGCACCATCTTGTCCAGTACCTTCTGCTTGCTCTGTGCCTGTTTTGCATTTTTTGATGTTCCATGTCCGAACCGAGCAATGTACTCTTTCATACTTTTAATTTGATCCTGTTCCCATGCATATTGCTTCATTTGATTCTCTTCCAGCTCACCCTTGGTCTTGACAAATTGATCATAATTTCCATCGTAATATTCAAGTTTTTTTCGTGAAGTGAAGTGGATGGTATGAGTGCAGACATTATTAAGGAAATCTTGAGAGTGGGAAATTAGTAGTAGGATTTTATTCCATTTGGATAGGTAGTCCTCAAGCCAGATTACAGCCTCCATATCAAGATGATTCGTAGGCTACAGATGAATCAAGAGAAAATTGTATACCGTTGCATTGATGAGAAATACGTAATAGAGAGTAAAGTAAATAGATCAATCTGTAAAAGAGAAAACTCACCTCATCCAGTAGCAGTAACGTAGGTTGGATAAACAATGCCCGCGCCAGCGAAACACGCATCCTCCATCCACCGCTAAATTCCTTAGTGTACTTGGATTGCATCGCGTGGGTGAAGCCCAATCCTTGCAATATGGATCGAGCGCGTGTCTCGGCAGTGTCGGCATCGAGATCATCCAGTCGTTCGTAGGTGGAGGTTAACATCTCCATGAGGAGCTCTTGCTTTTCATCGAGGGTTAGTTCTTCGCCGCCATCTTCTCCGCTACTACGACTGCTACTATTGGCGTTACCACTATTACCCTTCTCGGCAGCCTCGGTCAACGCCGACAAGGCCATATTCAAATCCTCTGCCTCCTTTTCCAATCGTGCCCTCTCTTCATCAACACTCATGACCGCCTCCAATGCTGTCACGGTATCACTTGGCTCAATCTCCTCTTTTAAATGAAATATATCTATTCCCGCAGGGATGGGAATGGCGCGTGCACCGAGGCATTTCATCAAAGTACTTTTTCCACATCCATTCCTTCCTAGTAAACCATATCGATTGCCGTGATTTAAAATGATGGCCGTACCGTCGAGCATGACATTGCCTTTATGTTGCAGCGTGAAGTTTTGGACATTGACATCGCGAGAGCGAGCATCGACGCCCTTTCTGCCGGAGGCGTAGGTGCATATGGTGCCCTCGGCGGCAAGCTGGTCGGCGAGTGGATTGGATTCAGATTTTGCATTATCGCCATCATCATTGCCAGAGGGATTGGTCTTATTGGCAATGACATTGGCCAAGATTGAATTCGCCTTCTTGACATCCTCCTCTTCGTCTTCTCCATTTTCGTCATCTTCACCACTGTTGGCCAATTTGGCCTTGCGCTTTTCTTCCCGTTTCTTGGCCGCCAATGCCTTCTTTTCATCCTTGCTTAATTTCTTTTCGTAAAAGGATTCCTCCCCGCCTCCCATGGCCACCTCGGATGCTTGATTCTTGACCTTGCTTTCATTGTCGCCGAGTGCCATCAATTCACGTTCGAATTGGGCCTCGGCCAGCTTGGCTTTCTTTTGGTGCCATTTCGACGCCATGGTTAAAAAATATGAGTTGGATGCAATAAGTGGCTCTGAGAGTTCGAAAGAGGAAGCGAGTGAGTTGAGGGGAATTTCCGGCCGACGCCGTCAAGGATTGATATTATTTTTAGGGCACTTTGGCCATCTTTTGGAAAGGAGTCTGTGTCGAGATGAGAGATGGAGAGGGAGAGAGAAAAATAGATTTCGGACATGATGTGTGATGTGTGGTTCTCCTTGTTGATATTAGTCGAGTCAATCTCGCTGACTCAGCGCTCTGATCTCGTTAATTTCTGTAGCCATAAATTAAATCATCAATCATCGATCAATAGGTTTGAGCCCTCTACCATGGGAAAGGAGCTCTCGGTCTCGGAAATCGTCCCCCGTTAGCATCCTTTTCCCCATCTTTCCTCATGCAATTAATATCAACAACTGCGCCTACGTCTTTCGAAGCATTCGCGATTCCATCCTTCGCCGCCGACCACCGCCGTCGCTACCGTCGCCGTCGCGTCGTCATTGGCAGTTGGCAGTGTCCTCTGACACTACCACTAACTCCTACCTTACGTCTAGCCGGCAATGTTCTTCCCCGCTGTGCTCCATAACTCTACAACCATGCCGATGACGGATTCCTCCATTTGTCCCATTCCTCTCCAACCATGCAACACCGGAGTAAATCCTATCTTCCACAACCCCTCCGAAAATATCAATATCAATATTATTTCAACCCCATTCAACGTCGACACTATTCGTCCCAGCGTGTTTCCTCCCTTGCAGCTTGCTGCCGATGCCAACCACCCTTCCACGCAGCCTGCTGCGACAATTTCCTCCAATTATCCTTCGATGCAGCTTGCTGCAAATAATATTAATTATTCTTCAATGCAGCTTGCTGCGAATCCTTCCTTGCAGCTTGCTGCCCCAATTGATTATCCTCCCACGCAACTTGATGCGGCCCCCACAATTAACTCTCCTTCGACAAAGCTTAATACTACAATCATCACTTCCCCTCCACAGCAGCTTGCGGCTCTTCTTCCCACGCAGCTTGTTGCCACTTCAATAAATGAGCCTCCCTCGCAGATTTTTAATCCTACCTTGGTACCTACTGACTACCCTTCCACGTTCCCTACCACTCAAAACAATAATTATTATGGCTCGTCGTTGTCTATCCCTCCACCTCATCCACCTACGACAGGGGGGCTATTCTTCCCGCACTACCCTACGAACTCCACCTCACCATTGATCAAATCAAAGCAGCCGCGACCACATCGTCATAATGAACAACAACAACACCGACAACATCACCACCTACTGCGGACACCACCTTCCCCCAAAGACATAACTGCCTTCCTTGCACTGCTGTTACAACAAAACGCTCTATTAATGCAACAACTTGCCGGCTACCAGCAGTCCATCATGCGACACCTTGCAAACTCCAAACACGCTGCCTCCCACCAATTCTTCATGCAGCATCCACCCACCTCTGACAACCACGTCATTGCCGCCCCTGCCACCACCATCATCAACAGTTCTCCTCCTGCTACGGTCATACCTCCTACATTCGACCAATACTCCGCCAATAACCGATCTTCCACCACTATTAATTTTCGAGTTACCAACGCTGCGGCTCCTTCTCCACCAATTACCCCACCTACTGCGCTGTCCGCGCCTACAGCTTATGCCTCTGGATGTCGTGCAACATCAACTAACACTACTCATTCATCATCTACGGACCAGTCGACTGCTGTAACTTCTTCTTGCCGACGTAGTAATGGTAGAAGTAATGTTACTAACAAGACAAATACCTCAACCTCTCTCTCAATCTCTCCCACCCTCAACTACTCTAATGCATCCACTAGCCCTTCCTTGTCATCCAAGCTTTCTGCCATCGCATCAGAAGTTCTCACCCTAGCACCCAGTTGTGTCTTTGCGCCCGATCACACTGACCCATCCTCAGATTGTTGTGCTGATTCCGGTGCCACCCATATGATGCTCCCAGATATTAATGCCTTCAAGACTTACCGTCCCCAACTCACCCGCACGGTGCAACTTGGGGATAAATCCACACTTGCCATCTTAGGAGAAGGCACTGCCGTGTTCTCCCTCAATGGTAAAGTTATCACGGTTCGCAATGCTCTTCACGTCCCAGGTCTCCGTCAACCATTATATAGCCTCCGCAAGCACAAAACTATGCCTGGATGTGGTACCTTCAGTCACCACGATGTCGGTTCCTATATCCTTTTTCCATCATTTGTCCTCCGCATCGATGACTCCGTTGACAACATCGTAACCTACAAATCCATCGGTCGACAGCAGCCAAATATTATATCTGACTACGTCGAACCCCGTCGCACATCCTCCCTTAATTCGACACACACTATTCCTCCGGATGCCATTCCACCCGACGACACTTCTGCACCAAATGAACCTACGTCAACTACCCCAGACATCATCCCAGATGAAGAACTGATTGCAAGTGCGTCCGAACCTTCCACTGCGTTACTTCGGTCTATCCATGATGATATTACAAAACTTCCACCAATTCGACCACAGAACACACCAGCTCCGTGTGAATCTCGTACTACCTTCGAGCCGCTTAAGCTTCATAAAATATATGGATGCCGAAAATTCAAAAATCAACGTCACATAATCGCTGCCTCCCAAAATGCCACCCTCATCAGTACCGGCGAATTTCCTGCGTCTATTGGCTCTTTTACTACCATCAATAACCCTCCAGCTGGAAAGACCAGTCGTAAACGGCGTAAATTCCTCGACGTTGTCCACATTGATATTGTCTTTGGAGATTGTGTCTCCCTTGGTGGCTATACGCACGCATTGCTCCTCGTTGACGCGGGCACTCGCTATTCCTGGCTTTATGGGCTCGCATCCCTCACTTCCGCCAACATTATTGATGCTCTTCAGCAATTCCAAGCCCATGCCGGTCGGCTTCCCACTACTTTCAAAACCGACTTCGACACAAAACTCATCGGCGGCGCCACACAACGCTGGATACTGTCAAACAAATCGAATATCATCGCGACACCTGCCAACCGACATTCTGCTAATGGTCTCGTTGAACGTACTTGGCGTACCATTGTGACCATGGCACGAGCCTATATCACCGAAAAGCAAGTCAGCAGAAACTTCTGGTTCTATGCTATTGCGCATGCTGCCAACATGTTGAATCAAGTCCCTGGTCGTCTCGGCCGCAAATTAACTTCTCCATTTGAACTTGTCCACGGAACCAAACCCGACTCCAAAACATGGTTTGAACTGTTTTCCATCGGCTATTTCACCCATGACACTGATGGATCCTCCAAACGAGCAAAATGTGATGCACACACTTTAGATGGCATTGCTGTCGGTCGCGATGATCGCTCCAACACCATCGTATTCTACAATCCCATCACGAAGAAATACTACCGTCCACCTGCCTTCAAACTCGACGAATCCAGGCTTCCAGTCACATCTTTCCCAAAATCGATCAAATATGATGGCGGTCTAACATGCGGCATTCTTCGGAACAACACAGACCCAACTCCAGAGCCATTTCCGCCTGGTATGCGAGTCAATGTCCAACTTACTGACGACCCAACTTCTCCCATTCAGAAAGGTACTGTTCAAAACATTCCGTTTCCTTCCGACACTGACCACACTATAGACAAACCTACACCATATACCATCCACCTTGATGATGGCACAATTGTTGAAGCTCACTTCCATCAACTCAGTGATCCTTCCACCTCAACCTCCTCAACACCGAACCTTCAATCGTATAATAATGCTCGCATATCTGGGCTACCTCACGATCTCCAACCAAACTCTAAAGTGACCTTCGACCACAATGGGGCGTTCCACAAAGGATACCTTGTCTACAACAACGACCATGGGTTCTCCTTCGAGTATCGCCGTCATCCACGAGCAACGAAACCTGAATGGACGGTTCCACTTCCAAATTTCTTACTCAATTGGCCGAATCTTCTGGCTGAAGACCTCCTCTTCCCTGGCCATTCTACTATCAGTTCCTTCCTCCGCCCATCTTCTTCGGCCACGGCCCCTGCTGCAACGGCGTCTGCCAACTTCGTTTCAGCAACCGGACTCCAGCTTCCATGTCCTTCCTCACTCAAATTTGCTCTTGACCCCACCAACCCTGATCGCTTTATTTGGTCTCAATCATACAACGAAGAAAAAGGAGGGCTCGAAAACATGGACGTATTTCGACGAATCTCAAAACAAGAATATCACAACTTACGAAAGTCGAACTCCGTTCCACATGCTATTCCGTCTATGTGTGTCATTGTTGTAAAATATGACAAATACGGTACACCACATCGAGCCAAATGTCGCATCGTCGCTCTTGGAAATTTTGAAGACCGTTACTACTCCAAATCAAAACGATACGCTCCTGTCCTCAAATATAGCTCCCTACGACTTCTCACGTCCATGGCGGTTGCTGACCGCGAGATCCTCCAACAAGGCGACTGCAAACAAGCCTTCTGCAATGCTACTTTACCCGACGATGAATGTACCGTCGTGCGTCCACCCATCGGAGATCCAGCTCACGCCACCGGTGAATACTGGCTCCTAAATAAAACACTTTATGGCCTTCGACGCTCGCCACGTCATTGGTATGATATGATGTCATCAATCCTTCTCAAAATGGGTCTTTCTCCATCCGTCCACGACCCTTGCCTCTACTCCGGATATGTACATCCGTCGACGACGACCTCTTCCTTCTCGCATCCTCTTCACATTGGACTCTACGTAGACGATTTTGTCTTTTACACCAAGGACAAAACCCATGAAGCTGCCTTCCGTGCTGAACTCATTAAACATATCACTGTTGATTGGATGGGGGATGTTGACTTCTTCCTCGGGACTGCATTTACTTGGACTCGCCTACCCGATGGAAATATGTCGGTCCATCTCTCCCAAGCCACCTTCACTGAACATTTGGCTCACCGATTCTCGGTGGATACTATGAACAAAACACCAAACATGACGCCGTACCGTTCCGGTTTACCAATTGACTCCATCCAAGCTGCAGCTCCGGACGACCCTGATTTATCTCGTCGTAGAAAAGTATACCAAAGTATTGTCGGTTCCATCAATTGGCTGGCGACTAACACTCGCCCAGATGTCGCACCTGTTCTCACCTTTCTTGCTTCTTACATGCAACTCCCAAGTCACCAGCATTACAAAGCAGCAATACACGTTCTGAAATATCTCTACAGTACCAGTGATTATGGCCTATCTTACCACTCTGATTCCTCCAACACGCTCCAAGCTTTTAACCACTTCCCAAATCACCACGACAAAGAAGCCTACACAGACGCCACGCCACCATCGCCTTCCGAATGCTCAAAACTAACCGCCTACAGTGATGCATGCTGGGGTGGGCAAATTGGAAACTCAGTCCCTGATGGTACCCCGATTGAATTATTCAAACTTCGTTCCCTATCAGGATTTATAGTCTGTCGCAGTGGCGGACCGATTGCCTGGAAATCGATTCGACAGGCACAAACAGCACTCAGCTCGTGTGAAGCCGAGGTTATTGCCACAAATGAATGTGTTACCGAACTCCTCAGCATTCGCCATTGGTGCCAAGACATGCGTCTCACAGATGTTACTAAACCTACCATTGTATACAATGATAATCAAGCATGTGTTGACTGGTCTTCCACAGTTACCACCAAAGGAATCAAACACGTGAATCTTCGTGAAAACCGAGTCCGCGAAGCACAAGTAGCCGGAGATATTCATGTTCAGCATATCCCCGGCACTATCAATAGTGCAGATATTTTTACCAAGGAACTGAAAGACTCTGCTCATTTCCGTCGTCTTCGCGACTCCTTCATGGTCTCCAAGTCGAATTTCAGCAAGTTCCAACATAATGTGCCCTCACACCTGACACGCTCCGCTTCGGGCTGATATGTGTCCTTCTTGATTCTCTGTCCGTCGGACGATGCTCACGCATCATCCGTTCATCAGCTCTCTTGACAGGGGGGTGTTGACGTTAGTCGAGTCAATCTCACTGACTCAGCGCTCTGATCTCGTTAATTTCTGTAGATAAATTAAATCTTCAATCATCGATCAATAGCAAAGCCAAAGCTCATCAATTTCAATCTATTTCAATCCATCACGTCACGTCACACGACGTCCACCAACACCAGTACCAGTAAGTGCCAGTGGTTGCAACTCGCAACACAACGCCGCCTCGCTATCCAGTACGAACCGATAACTCCGCTCTGACGTTACGAACAATGCACAATTATTATAAACACAGAACCGTCCACGCGATCATAGTAACCATGACCATGATGATGATGATGATATTGACGACCACTCAGTCCAATACCAACAGACTCTGTCATTCGTCATCGTCTTTTTCAATTTTGGTGTCAGCATTTTCAACAAAAGTATCGACAACGTTAGACTCGATGCATGAACAACAACGTGGTGTCGGCGCAGCCTTCCTCCCACTGGCTGGTGGTAGACTGAGGAATCAACAAGGACCTCACCATTCTGCAACTCGCATTATTGCACGCCCAGCATTATCATCATCATCATCATCATCATCATTCATGACAAGATCGTTGGCATCTTCCACCACCACCACCACACGACTATCTTCTGCCGCATCCACCATCCTATCCTTCGATCCAACCACGGACATTCGTGATAGGGCCACATCTACCCTACTCATTGGTCGACATTCCACACTCAAATCACTCCTTGAGAAAACAGATGCCTACGTCTCTTTATTTGGCTTTCGGCCACATCCTGAAATACTTATATCGATGCATGACTCTCTCAGTGGAGGGAGCAATGGGGCCATATCCAGTCATGTCATTGTACCCACCGTCGGGCCGGCAGCACCTCGCCCACCTCATCGCATGAGCTTACTTGGTCTCAAGAATAAAGTGTCAAGACATAATCATCCATTGAGTTTGCATGCCTTGACGGATATGGTGCGATCTAATTGCTCCAATAGTAGCAGCAGTAGCAGCAACAAAAAGGGCACCAATGTTGTAGTGCATGTGTTAATGTGTGTCGAAGACGACTATCCCATTGCACCAGTGGCAATGGCCATTGCTAGGGCATTTCCATTGTTTTCGAAGAAGACCAAGAGTGGAAGCAGTCGTACGAAGACATCAAAGATAATGAATGTTCAGGATGATGTTAGAGAGGACGATGACGACGACAAAAGGAGCTCTGCTGCTGCAGAAGGAGAAGACGAAGAAGGAAACGACAAGGGTGGCATGGAAGATGATGATAATGATGATGGTAATAATGACAGAGTCATACACGTCACTTTCTTGGATAGCAATTACAAAGTTATCAAGGATACACAACAAATCGATGCGGCCAAGGCTGCTGCCGACGGTGTACGACTCGCATGTCGTTTGGTAGACAGTCCTCCTGAGGAATTGACCACCACAGCCTATTCTCATGAAGTGGCAAAATTGTTTGAAAAAGAAGATTCAGTTACAATGGAAGAAATTGTTGGCGAAGAATTAAATGATCGAGGATATGGTGGTATTTATAATGTGGGAAAAGGGGCCACGGAGCCACCACGGCTAATTATACTAACCTACGAGCCTCCTACAACTACTGAGGTGGCGATTCCATCCGAGGAGACCAATACGAATGACAACAGCGGCAGCAGCGGCAGCGGTAGCAACAACAACACGTCAATTACACTCATTGGAAAGGGAATTGTCTATGACACTGGTGGTCTTGCAATCAAGACACGAGCAGGAATGTGTGGAATGAAGCACGATATGGCTGGTAGTGCTGGTGTGCTCGGTGGATTTTGGGCAGCGGTGCAGCTACGGACGCCAAGCAAGATTCGATTACTGCTTTGTTTGGTACGATTCAAACTGAGTTGTTTTGTATGTGTGTGCCTTTTTTGTTGAGGACTTGATACTTGGATTGGGCCGATGCAACATTTGATACCAACTTCTTCTGATCTCACACTCCCTCAATCTCTCGCTCTTTTTGTTTTAAAGGCTGAGAATGCTATTGGACCTAAATCAGTAAGAAATGACGGTAAGTGGAATAAGAATTCATGTTACTGATGAAATTCCTGTTGCGAGATTAAGAATATTTCAAGAGTTCTTGTATTGCACCACTCACTTTTGTTATTCTTTGTTGGACCGATATAATTTATCCCACAAGACATTATCACCCTATACTCGGGAAAAACAGTGAGTAAATCTTTTGACTCCACANATATAATTTATCCCACAAGACATTATCACCCTATACTCGGGAAAAACAGTGAGTAAATCTTTTGACTTCACATTCATCCGACGAATTGCGCAGCTAACATTATTGATCATCCGCAAACACGACCCAACCACACCAGGTCGAAATAAACAATAGTGATGCCGAAGGCAGATTGGTTCTCTCCGACGCAGTGGCACATGCCACAAGACACTACAGCGAGGACTGTAATCTAGTTGTAGATATGGCCACACTCACTGGTGCTCAACTTGTAAGCACGGGAAAAGTACATGCTGCAATATTGGCAAACACGGAAGAGTTGGAGCAGAAGGCTGTGAAAGCAGGATTGAAATCCGGAGATTTGTGTTATCCCTTGCTGTACGCACCTGATCTGCTGAAAGAGGAATTCAATTCCAAGGTGAAGCTTTTTAGTGAGAATCTCACGTGATCCATGTTAATGTCGTTGATATCTGAATGTTTACGTGTTTCGTTCTGTGCAGGTCGCCGACATGAAAAATAGCGTAAAGGATCGGTCGAATGCACAGTGTTCCTGTGCTGGACACTTTATTGAAAGCCATATTGATCCGAATTATGAAGGTAAAAATCAGTAGCTCTGATTGAATTCCTTTGTCTATTCACTCATTTTGATTGATTAATCACAATCATTTTGTTTGCCAACACTCATCTTCAGGTGGCTGGTTGCACGTGGACATGGCCGGGCCAGGCTCAAAGGCAGATCGAGGCACCGGCTATGGAGTTGGCTTGGTTTTGTCTTTAGTCGGTGTACCGGGCTTTGATGTGCGAAAATAATAATCTCTGATATTGTTCGAAGATTGCANTTTTGTCTTTAGTCGGTGTACCGGGCTTTGATGTGCGAAAATAATAATCTCTGATATTGTTCGAAGATTGCATACAATGACAAGAGAGCAAACTCGCAGATGAAAAGAAGATGAAACAAATTGGGGAACTGAGCAAATCGAGAGTACTCTTCTTTGTTACCCATATGAATACCCGAATTTCAATATGTGCTTGGATTTTATATTGAATATTATTATCATCTCGTTCCGCACCCTTTGTCTCTTTTAATGATACAACATTTCATACATCTTCCTTCTCATTCTCTCTCATAATAATCTCTCGACACTCTTGCTATGAAAGTGGGGGTTGTGACTGGTTGTGACACAGGATGTTCTGAGTAGTACTGGCCAACGTAGGAATTCAAACAGCGGCAGCTATCTTTGCTGCCATAAATTATTTTTTGAGACCATCACATCATACACAAACACATCAAGCAAACATACCGCTGCAATTCAATTGCTTTCTAACCCCAAACTGGGCTACACGAGTTCCGATGGCAACATATCAAGAAGACATTGCGTCGAAGCTGTTGCATTCTACGGACGCGAGGATTGCGGAGGCGGCGAAGCGAGTGTTTTCGTCGTCGTTGCCCCACTCGGTCGCTGCCAGCCTCGCGGCTCTTTCTCATCCGCTGCCGGCACCGTCAGCAATGATGGATATATTAGACGAGTTACCAATCTACTCGCAACATGGTGATATGAGCTACGCGAAGAATATTTTTGATAGGGCGGAGCAATATTCTCAAAACAACAGCGGCAGCGACCCCGGAAATTCGACCGGGGGGAACGATGAAGTGTCAGATGACTATGAAGAGTGTGATCAAAAGCCATCTTCGACTGAAAGACTAAAGAGAAGGTAAGCGTCTAAACTGTATTTACTTTATTTAATTGCTCTCATTCGGTGCAGTGCAACCCGCTCTTCCGGCGGAAATCGCCCATGGTCAAGGAGATCTCTCCCGTCTTCCACCCATCGTCGCGTCAGCTCATTCGAACTTTTGGAGAGACACCGCCCCCTGCTGCACGACCAGCTGTTTGTGCGGGCACAGCTGTCGAAGTTAGTCTGTATCGTACGTAGACAACGAGAACTCTCGTATCCCTATT
>JALLAX010000040.1:0-24438 GCA_036939555.1 Discostella stelligeroides
AATTATAGTTTTCGATGTGTGATGATTTTTTGTCTCATCCTTCGTACAAATGTGTATACTTTTCAAACCCTGGTGGTGGAACGCCTGTTTCGCACCACGCTGTGTATGTCACCTCTTTCGTGTTCATATTCAATCCAACTGCCTTTAGATAGTCCTCCAATTTGCGACTGGACCCCATCGAATATTGATCCACGGCTGAAATGAATGGGTGTTGGGAGTTGTTGAAGTAGTATGCAGGGTGAGTTCCGCCAGGCGAACTCCAAGGTAAGCACACGACACTGACAACGCACCTGTGAATAAACTCTTCGGTTTTACCATATCTTTCGCAGACTCGGGATATCCAAGTTGATATTTTATTCTTGTGAGAACAAGCATTTGCAATGGGATGTGAACCTGCGATGTTCATAATAGTCATGCATCGGCAAATGATTAGACGCAACCTCAATAAAGGTAGATTGATATCGAAGAAACTCACCCCTGCTGTAAATACGCGATGAATCGACTCCCAAAACTTTGGTCTGTGATTCCTCCCATAACGATGTCCAATTACACTATGGGTGGGGCTAAAAATATCATACCCCGAAGTCCACAATCGAGCTGACAGAATGATTTCCTCCCCAGTGAAAAGGTATGGAAGGAATGGATCGAATGGGACTTCTCGTAACATATCAGAATGAGCAATCAAGTACCCCGCCGCCACAAACGGTGCGAAGCGAGGAGTGTTCAATTTGACACTGTCATAATTATAACTCCCCTCAAACCGAATAATTTGGCATTCCAATTCATTTTTGGCGAACACTGGCCCACAAACACGTGGTGCGGCGACACTTGCCAATTCAGTCAAGTCTGCAGTATGCGGAGGAGGATAGTGACTTATCACGGGTTTTTCTGAGGGAGCATTCTTGAGCATATCTATTGAGGATGCATCCCAATCTTGCGCAAATGTTGTGTGTGAATCTATTTGCATGTACCATTCTTCTCCTTGCCACAATTTCGATGCAAAGTATCGAGCCATGTATGGTCCTAATGCTTCCGTCTCTTTCATTCGCAAGAGGCGGACATTGCCCTCGTTGCAATACTTTTTACCAATCTCTGAACTACAAAAGAGGAAGTAACAGTCGGGATCTGCCTTCACCTCCTCCATTTTATTCCCCTCTGTTATTCCACCGTGACACTTTTCTTCGTCGCAGTTCTGTTGGACTAAGCCCACAAATATATTCTGCGGTTTCTTTGCTTTGGAAAATGCGTCCTTCAGAGTCTCCATACAGAATTCATCTCGAAAGCTCACGACACTTAAAAAGATGCTACCGTCTTCTCGTCTAGGTGGCAATCTTCGCAAATATTCCTGATCCCATGGATATAACCATTTCAGAGTCAAATCATGATAGGCCGTCCAGATACCATGATATGTCGCATGTTTATTCTTGCTATTTGACGAGCTTAATCTTTTCAGAAACGATTGCAGAAACGTCAATACTTCATTGAGAGTCATGGGAGCCGACTTGAGGTTCCGCAGTGCCGCCCCCGCTCCGATGTGGCCACTGCTGCCGATGCCACCACCGTGAATGCCACTGGATGCATCTCTGTCTCCCAAGCCAGCCAAGTGCACACCGCTATGGATGATTTCTTCCACGGATATTTTGCCCTCCTTGACTTCGTCGAGATGATTGCCTACTATTTGCGATTGCGCTAGGAGTGACTGGAGTCTCACGGGTAATTTGCGCGTCCGTTCCCGCGGGTCAAGATTTTTGAATGCTTTGCTGGTGGTCATTCCATTAATAGTATCATTGTGAGGCGCGGGCGAGCGGTAAATAATGAATGACGTGAAGGCAAAGATGATGAGTAGTAGTAGCCCCGCTCCACTACGGGAGTGTGAACCAGCACGGGTATGATGTTTGTCGTTGTCATCATCGTCGCGGGTGGCGATAGAAATAAATAATTTAGAGTCCCTCTGCATTGCCAACTGATGGAGGTCTCCGCCAATGAGCCAGCTTAATTAAGGATGTCTGCCACCCCTCGATCCCCTTGCTCGAGAATAGTAATAGTATCGTAGGTATTAGTATGTTGTGTCACATCGTGGTGTCACTACGTACAATCAACCGGCGGAGCAAATAATGTTTTCACCATGCATTAGACTAGATATCTACTTATTGCCTATCGTCCCTACTTACTATTAAGTACCATACGATCCTTCACAAATCAAAAAAAAAAGATCATTAATTTATCATTTCCACCTATCTACCAGTATCTACCGATCTTTTGATTTCGCAGTCGAGTTTGAATTGTAGTAATACTGTGAACTTAGCCTTGCGCGTCGAGCTCTTCTCCCTTCCTCGCACTCGTAAACACAACAACTATCTACAACCGGCTTGAACGAATGAACATTTAGGTTTATCATGTACTATCCAGTATGAAATGCATATAGTGATGGTGTATGGTATCATTGCCGCGAAGCACGCATTGTCAACACGACTTGTCAACCACTCTTGCAATCATTTTCGCAAAATTCGCTCACATTCTCTACGCAAGAGCGAACGCAACTGTTGAAATCACCAACAGTGTCATAGCAATTGTCTTGGCAAGGCTCTACTGCGCATCTCCAATAACAGCCTTCGTCAGCAACAATGATGCCCCTCAAGAAAGTGGAGTCAGCCGCCGCATTGGACAAGAACACGATGAGGTAGTAGAGAGAAGACGATGGGAGTAGAAACTTCATTGCTTGGATCGTTCTTGTGTTGTTTACAATTATTTGTGAGTGTGAGATGTGAGAAGGTGGCATGAGCAGCTGCGCTGTCCTGTCGGTTGGAGATGAGACACAACAGAGAGAGAGTCAGAAACATCGACCTTCTCCATCGAATCTAATACTGCGAAATTTCCGGCGGCCTCTGTGCGGGCATTGACGGATTCATCGAGTACGGAACTATTCATGGATGGCGGAGGACGGATGCAGGCCGAGAAAAATCGACTTTGCGTCATTCCAATAATAGTATCGTTGTGAGGTGTGGACGAGCGGTAAATGAATGACGTGAAACCACTCCACAATGAGAGCGTGAACCACCACGGGCATAATGTTTGTCATTGTCGTCATCGTCGCGGGTGGCGATGGAGATGATATTTAGAGTCCCTATCAGAGCAATGAACTGTTGACATAGTTCCAATCATGACAATGCACATCACATTTGTAGTCTAAAGTACCAGTGATTATCAGGAGTATAATTAAAAGTGACATAGCCACTCCACTCATGTAACATACGAGCATCAAAGATGAGAGTGAGATTGCAGCGGTGAAAAATTGACATCATCGGCTCCTCCTGTGAGCATGAATGACTTTATCAAATCCTCTGACATCAACGCTGTGGAATTATGCAACGCGACTTGTTCTAGCCCCTCCGCAACTGAATGGTCCCGTGAGAAATTTAATGACATTTTTGTTATGGTTGTGGCGACAGGAGAGTTTCTGCTGATTTTACGACAAATCTCATTTGCGATATCAATCAGATCGTCATTAGTTTTGGATACTCTTGAGACAAAGCCGATTTGCAGTGCATCACTCGAGTTAAAATCTTCTAAAAGTAATTGGCGGGTATTTGTAAATGAGATTAAGATTCGATACGCATTGAAATCATTGCCAATGAGAATACATCGCAGAAGATTTGCTGGACGAACTCACCACCAGTTAGACAAAGTTCTCTTACACGTGAGCCAAACCCAACGATTCTAGGAAGTCGCTGTAACGTTCCAACATCTGCTGCCAAACCCAATCGAACCTCGCGTACACTAAATTTCGCATCAGGGCTGCATACTCGAACGTCCGCACAGCAAGCTAAATCGATACCAGCACCAATGCATGCTCCATGAATAGCTGCCACCACTGGTACAGGACATTCTTCCACGGCTGTGAATGCAGATTGCATTTCCAATATTTGTGATCGAAATGCGAGAGACTTACGTGCTACGTCAATAGTTGATGGATTTTCATCTCCTACATTGTTCTCGATTCCAGAGAAGAACCGTCTATCTGAGATATCGATGCCACCGCAAAAACCTTTTCCACTACCCATCAATAATACGCATCGGCATCCATCGCCGATAGTTCCTATTTTTCGGAATGAATCTCCAATTTCTTTCCACATCTATGATTATTTACAAACACCAGGGATGAGCATATATTCCATTTCTGTCGAAACTTTTGTGATGCACTGAAAACATACCTTGGCATTGATTGCATTACGCTTCGTCGGACGATTTAACGCCAGCACTGTCACAAAAGGTAATGCATCATGATATCGAATGGATACATGTGAATAATATGCGTCTAATGGATGGTGTTCTTTTGACTCGGTGGAGAGTGACATGTTTACGGAAGGTGGTTGGCGATGGATGTGAATGTTGTGTGAAGCTGGTGCTGGTGCTGGTGACTGGTGATCGAGTTCGAGTTGGGTTGAAGGTGATCTGGCCGTCATCCGACCGAGACAGAGCAAACTACAAACAAACACTCTCGAACGTTCCGTTTCATGTCGTCGTAATAGTAGACTTTCCTCTCCTCGAAATAACAATATCTTTAACTAGTCCAGTTAGTTATTAATCATGGTGTTCTACGAGTGCATGATGACCGCGAAAAATACGGCTCGTGAGTTGCTTTGCCTTCTAGTTGCCCCATCCCAACTCGCGACGCATTCAACTTTACTTATTTTTGATACTGTTGCTGTTGTATTAATGCAGCCGTGTTCGTGTATCCTAATTTTCTCACCTATCAAGCTTTGACATCCATTCACCCACAGACTACAACACCCTAACCGCGTTAATGAGAGAAGTGTCGCTGAAAATAGTCAACAACGGCGGTATAGTCCGCTCTATCCAAAATCATGGCATACGCCAACTACCCCATAGATTCAAAGCCAAGTATACCGACCAAGATGGAAATCGATACTATGAAAAAGGACGATTCATTTCCATTTTCTATGATGCTAATCCAAGGGTTATGAGGGAAGTGGGGGGGATATTGAATTTGGATGATCAAATATTGAGAGCGACTCATTTAAGGGCGTCGAATAAATTCGGCGATGTGAATAATTTGAGGGAGAGTAAGAATCCATACATTCAGCAGATTTTGGAAGAACTTGAGTCGGAAGAGGGATCTTCACAGAAGTGAATGGGAGTCTCTAGGACATCATCACTTCTTGTATTGGCCCCTCTCAGTGGTAGGCTGAGTGGAAATCAAATCTACTTTCTACCTGGCTTTATCGAATGTTAAAAAGCTTCACATTCACTGGTGCCCTATGCGAGTCCAATAATATTAAGATGTCTTCAAAATTACTGGTCTCCATCTACAATACACGTCTGATTCTTAGTTTCTTTTACATGGGTTGTGCTGCGTGACTGACAACCAACATTAATACAAAAACAAACATCCCTGAAACCTTTCCCGGCGGAGCTGGTATCACTTAAGTACTGATCCTGCGTCACACGCACAAACAGATGTACTGTACTTCCAAATGCATATCAGCAAATTGAACAGTCTAGACAACATTTCCACCGTCTCTCTAAATGTAATGCAGTCTCGATGGACGACGATTGGGCGGTCGCGTGCCATCTTTCCTTGGTGGGACGGGTAGGCAGATGGGTCGGAAATCTCCCACCTCCTCCCATATGAGCTCTTGCAAACGAATGCGATGTAATTTCTCATCCTCGAAGCTAAAGTCGAATGGACGTTCACACACTGGCTCGTCTTCCTCACTGTGGAGCTGCGCCATGAAGGGATGTCTCAACGCTTCCTCGACCGTGATGCGCTTACGCGGATGGATTTGCAGCATTTTCGACAGCAAATCCAAGCAAGCCGGTGATGCGTTCGGAAACTGCTGACTCAGCGGTACCACTGGTTTGTCTGGAAGTTTGCGCATAAAACGGCGTGCCTTCTCGGAGGTGACGAAGTCAAGATCCTCCTCGGGAAGTTTCCCAAGCTTTGATGTGATGAGAGTGAGCTACGATAGGAACACAATTCAACAGCAACCGTAGCAAAATGTTAGCTACAAATAGATGGGTACAAAAGTCACAAAAATATACTAGGATAGTAATGTAGTTCTTAACTCACCTGATCAATGTAATCTTCCCCTGGGAAGTAAGGCTTTCTCGCCAAGAGCTCTGCTAACACACATCCCGTACTCCAAACGTCCACTGGTTTGTCGTATTCATGACATGCCAGCATAATCTCAGGCGCTCTGTACCACCTCGTTACCACATATTCTGTCAAGAGAAGTTTATTCGAGTCTCTCATTTGCTCATTGTCGTATATACCCCGTGCCAGACCAAAGTCGCACACTTTCAAATCACAATTGGAGTTGACCAAGAGATTGGATGGTTTCAAGTCACGGTGCAGTACATTCGCCGAGTGGATGTACTTGAGTGCTCGTAAGACCTGATAGATAAAGTATTGAGCATGATCCAAACTCAAACTTTGTTTGGAGTAAATGATCCGATACAAATCTGTCTCCATCAATTCACTAACAATGTAAACATCTGTGAAATCATCGACGTAACGCATCATGGGTGGCATCATATCCACAATACCCACAATATTATCATGCTTGAGATGTTTGAGTAATTTAATCTCACGGAGGATTCGCTTGGCATCAATCTCATCCTGGAATGCCTTGGGAACCATCTTAATTGCCACGCGCGTGTTGAGATGAGTATCGTGCGCGGATATGACCACTCCGTAGGCACCCGATCCAATAACACGGGTAAATGTATACTTCGAGTCCACGGTGAAGGTGTGACTCCCAGCCTTGAATGTATGGGCACTGTACGGCGTGGTGCTTTTGAATCGGCCGTATGCCCCCGTCACGGATCTGCCGCTGTGTTGCATGATAATCTCTGTTCCGTATTCGGACGCGATGGATCCATCGTCCATGGACATGGATGTGCTCCCGGCGTAGGAGGTGAAGGCGGCAGTCGTCGCCGTGTCGTGAGAGCGGTTCTTGACGATGGTGCCGCGACTTTCGTAGGACATGGAATTGCGAACCTCGTCGCGATCGTTGCGTTGCTCGCCAACACCACGAGTGTGGTGGTAGCCACTAGCAGCAGTAGCAGTAGCAGCATGGTGCTTGACGGGATGATGCTTCATAGGATGATGCGATGAGGTGTTATACGAAGAACGAGATGCAAACTGCTTCGACGGATCTTTCGAGGAGGAAGATGGCATTCCCTGCATGTTGTAGTTTTGGTGGTGCGACGACATTTTGTTTTACTACTATCGACGAAACCTTCAGCGGTATGAGTGGTCGAAAGGAGGCGATGATGATGGTTGTCGTCGTACTCCAAGAGCCAAGATTGTATTGTCGATTATATTTTTATTGAGCCAATATTCAATATTGATAAGGAAATTCTGAAAGATGAAAGATGTGGGTAGGGGTGAAAATAATAATTGAGCCTCGGTTGGCGGCAAATATGAGATGTAGCGATGCATGCTGGTTTGAAGCCAGCCGCACGGAAGACGAAGAAAAGACATAAGACGCACACAACCTTCCTTTCTCGTTCCCATAATAACATCAGATGCCTTCGTCAGCCTTCGTCCTTCCGGCTCCCGTCAAAGAAAGCCAACGAAGAAAGCAAAAGGAGAAAAAAGGCACAAAACCAGAAAGCAAAACGTCACCTGTCACCTTCTAGCTTCCACGTCGTTGTTGGCTCACGTGTCACGCGTGCACAATATTCATTCTTCACATTCACATACCATGGCTGCCGCCAATCAATACTGGATTTACCACGAAAGACAGGAGGCACTCCTCTGTGGTCAACATGCATTAAACAACCTAGTCCAACGAAATGCCTTCTCAGCCGGTAATCTTGCAGAAATTGCCGCCCAGCTCGACCAAATGGAACTGAACTACATGGCACAAAACAATGAGGGAGGTGTTGCTTCGAAAGACTTTATGAAACGCGTCGCCGAGGGGTCTGGAAATGTCGACGAGTCGGGCAATTTCAGCATTGAGGTATTACGTTCGGCACTGCTAAATAGTTACGATTTGGAACTGCCGAGTCTTCGACAGAAGGGCGTAGGGGATGTATTGGATGTCACAGAATTTGAAGGATTTGTAAGTTGTTGTTAATCTGATTCACTACCGATTTTGAGTGTGAATTCTAAAGCGGCATTGCTGACTCTTGCATTTTACCACAGATCTGTAACCGATCCAGCCATTGGTTCGCTATAAGGAAGATTAATGGCAGATACTACAACTTGAATTCCACTCTCGAACGTCCTGAAATTATATCGCATTTCAAATTGGCCGCGGAGATGGAGGCGCTTCAAAATGCGGGGTATTCTGTATTCTGCGTAGTCGACTCTCTCCCTCCTCCATGTTCTAGTAAGGACATGATGGATTCGGGTTTACCTCAATACTGGTGGAGCGAAGAGGATTTGGTACGGGGGAAAAAGATTCTTGATGCTACGACGCGTCGTGGTGATAATGATGATGACCCATGGAAAAAAGTTGGAAGTGGAAGGCGATTGGATGGAAAGAGGCCGGAATCGGGAAGCAGTACTGGTAGTGGATGGGAAAAATCTGTCAGTGAAATGACGGAAGATGAAATGATGCAAATGGCCATGGCCGCTAGCTTGGAACAAGAGTCTGCTGCATCGATGGGAGAATCTGTCCATGATTATGAGCTAACCGAGGAACCGCCAGAGGGGTCACCAGATGCTGTAAAAATACAATTCAGACTGCCAGATGGA
Source organism: Discostella stelligeroides (assembly GCA_036939555.1). NCBI lineage: Eukaryota > Bacillariophyta > Thalassiosirophyceae > Thalassiosirales > Thalassiosiraceae > Discostella > Discostella stelligeroides. Next base: position 8,729 of record JALLAX010000040.1, read on the forward strand.
ACACGTGCCATGCGTCGATTTAATTCGTCGGACCGTGTGGGAGCGCTATATGCTTTTGTGGCTAGTAAATGCTCCAAGCAAAGAATTGAATTGCGTGCCGGTTTTCCACCTACCGACATCAGCTCTCAGCGGGATGAGAGTATCGCCGGATCGAAATTGGCTGGAGAAATGATTCATGGGCGGTATATTTAGCAAACGCGTCATAGTGTCAAAACGTTAATTTAAACAAAATTCTGTCTAAGAACGGCATCTTGGTCGAAGGGCAGATTGTTTCAAGAAGTGAAGTTTGCCTCAGGGTTCCGTGTTCTCGTCCGAAGCGGACAAAGAAACATCCACAAACAAATTTTGATCTTTGCTGGTCACACTCTCGGGATCTGATCCCGAAAACAAGGTAGGTTGTTTGTCGCCTTCGTTGGACTCATCAGTACTGACTGTTTTTGTTCCCACACTTCCCTCATCAAAAGATATCGCCTCCTCCTCCGCAAGCCTTTGCCATCTCGTCTTAGGTCGAGGTTCGTCTTCTGTCAGAAATTTGCCAAGAGCCACCAGTTTTTTTGATATTTCTGATTCTTCCTCTGTGTTTTTCACCGTGGACTCGGGTTTGGATTGCATTACGCTGCCAAACGGCTGTTTTCGAATTCCTGAGAAGCTGCCACTCACTGACTTGGTAAATTTGGAGAAGCTACCACCTTCATCTTTGACTTTAGTGACTTCATCAGCAACGGTTTCGGTGACTTCTTTAGAGTCAGCTGCTTTTTCACGAAGCTCTGATATACTATCACCAAGTGACTTGGTCAGTTTACTAAACTTCCATCCCTCGGTATGATTAGACAAGGAAGTATCTTTCTTCGGTTCATCGGTTGATTTCTGGACTGCTGAATGTTGGCCGAATTTCAGTTTTTTAGTAAAGCTCGACATTGAAATTGTACTTTTCGCCGCCTCGCTCGCGTCGTGCTGTTGACTACCAGGTGTGTGTGCATTTGGCACTGTAGCAGGGTTGTCAACTTTCTCTTCCTCGTTGGGTGACGAGTGAAACGCAGTGCCTTTACCAAGAGCGGAAACATTTCGAAGGCTTGAAATAGAAAATTTACTTCCAACGGTGTCGGTTGCAGCTGAACTGTGTTCACCAATTGGTTCTTTGTTTGCGGTCGAATGTTGAATCCGTTGAGTGATCATAGTGAACGCACTAGAGATTTTGGAAGCGCTTTCCAGTTCGCCCTCTTTTTCATTTTCTGCATTAGCTGAATTGGAGTCAAGTGAATCTTCTGGCTTCGAGTCTACGCTAATTCCGTTCTCTTCTTCATCTATTCCGCTACCTCGGGTAGATAGTGCAACGCTTGAGGAATCAGAATAGAGGAATGGCAGCTTGAAATTCATGGCGTTCGTGTTCGATTTTCCGCTCTCTTCATGCTGCTGAGAATCACTGTTATTTGCTTCGTCCATTTTAGTAGAGGTCGTAGTTTTGGCCCCAAACCCAATCGATGGCAATGATTTAGGCTTAGCCAAGAAGTTGCTCACTGACTGCTTCATTTTATCTACGGTTTCAGGCTTGGCAAGCTCATTTGCTAAACTGTTGATGCGTTGCTCTTCCAAGGTGAGCCGCACCATAGAGTTGTCGATTATTTTCTGCAGAGTTCTTGCAGTTTTCTCTCGTGCGGGTGCATTTTTGTATTTGTCTTCCTCTTGACGAGCAGTCTCTAACTGAGCGAATAGTGAAATATCTGGATCGTAGTCGATTAGAATATGGTCTGGGTCCATGGCTAATTCGAGACCACTTCTTGAGAGATAGGCATGCGCTGCGGCGAAGCCGCCCCGGAGAACTGAGACAAATGGAAACCCCTTTTTCAAGAAGAAGAGAGCGCAATTACTAGTTCTTGCTTCGTCGTCATCGAGCAATTTCTCTTCCGCTCTGGACAGTGAGTGGTTGTAAAGGACAGGGAATGAAGCAAATCCTTCCCCCTATGTCAAATAAACATAATTGTAAGAGGAAGATTGTCGGCTGGCGCGAAAGTGGTTCAAGAAGACCATGGCAAACTTACCATGACACAAATATGGACTGTCCCTCTGAGAGATTCAAACATGTCGGTTAGCTTTTGGAGCTCATCTGGATCTTGCAACTTTTCTGGACTCAAAGTTACGGCAGTAGGGAACCGACCTTGCTCTAACGCAATCGATTCCGGCCTACAATCAACCAAGTAAAAGTGAAGGTTTGAGAGTGGGAATGATGTCATTTTGGGACTGCTAGCCTTGTGTCCACTCGAAAGGTGATGAAATTTGGTAGTGCAAATGACAGGTATTACTTCTGTCGCAGACACTTCCAACACAACTGGTGTGTGAGACTTAATATCGGTCGGAACTTTTGTACTCTTTTTCCGCTGCACAGAGATTGCTTCCGAAACCTGTTTCCTCGTTTCTTTGATGCTTTGATTGACAGACATGAGAAAGCTACGCGTGTGGTCTTTCAGTGCATCTTCTGGTATGAACCCCTTCCCGTACTAATTTACGAACGAAGATCATTAACATGAGGACACAGTCATATCAAAACAAAAATCTCATGTAATTGAGCATACCTTCTTCGTCAATTTATCGTTCAGAACTTCCATGCGTCCATCAAACAGTTTGAGGATTTGATCTATAGTGTCCACTTTTTCCGGGTTGTAAGTCCTGTAATAAGCAATGAGACGAGCCTTATTCAGTTCTCGATCGGACTCTTTGTTTCTCTCCTCCCGTTCCCTTCTCTTTGCTTCTTCGTGTTCTTCAAGTTGAGCCTGGGCCTCTTGATCCAATTTAGTTTGACGCACTTTGATGGCACTGGCAACAGCTCTATCGTCAACCGATCTCAATAGTTCAATAACCGATGCAGGTGTAGAATCCTTGAGTGACTTTGCCCCTGCAAGCCAATCTCGGGCCATTTCATCAAACGACTCTGAAGTGGCTGACTCTTCTTGGAAATTTAATATTTTCTCCAATTCTCGTTTTAGCTCCTCTCCTCGCGACATGAGTAGTACATCTGATTTTTTGTCAAGAACAGCAATGGCTAAAAAGTACTTCCATGAATGATCGCCCTCGGTCAATATATTATCCCATAATTGCAAAAGGATTTCGTGACTTAGGTATGATCCACCGAATTCCCCAGCAAAATTTGTAACAAACCATGACAACGGAACAAGCCCATTCTGATCTTGGTCACTTTTCTTATATTCGTTGAGAGTAGTCTCGTCTGGTTCGCAATTTCCTTTTCCTTCAATACTATCACCTTTTTCGATTTTATCCTCGTGAGAGTGTCCAACAAAGTGCTTCTCCGTGTTTTTTGGCCAATGCCAGCCTCGGCAGTGTCTATCCAAATGCATTACGAGCAACGGCAAATGATAACATGCGAGCAAATAAAACTCAGAATGCAGGGTCTTTGCTGCCAAATATCGTTCTTCCTGTGCTAGTCGCAACAACGGCATGGCCGATGGCTCGATTTGGGAGAAGACCACACTTGCGGATGCGGGGGGCAATCCTGCATTCAGTATGGCGAGCGCGACGGGTGGGATCAGCGAATCTATGCCCAATGACGACGACGACGACGACGACGATGTTGCTTTATTGCAGCATTGAAAACAAGACACTGAAATCAACTGTCTTTTTTTGGTTTCGTAATTGTCGTCTGCTTTCCACAATCCGCTGCTCTCGTTGAGAATGGAGTCGACCATTGCTCCAAAATCTCCACCTTCGAGCTGATTGGGGATTTCCCACTTGCTATCCCATTCTCGATACGACTCCGCCAAACTTCCATTCTCGATGTCTTCCAATACCTTACCGCAAACAATTTTTGCCCATAGGTATGCTCTATCTTCTTTACAAACACCGATGCTGTCATTATGAACACCTCGTTCGCGTACAAACAGTGATCTTACATCCTCCACAGTCGACTGACTCGATCGAATCGCATCTGCGAGTGAGGAGTATATTTTCTTCTGCGGACTCATCGGTTCAACTTTTGAAACACCTGCATCCTTTAATGAATCTGTTGTGGTGGTGCACTCACTGCTACAAGTTTCCGCCATTTTTTCGTGTTGAGCTTCAATAACAGTAGCATCAGATGTTATTACTTGCAAATCTTCCGCTTCTTCATGTTCATCATCCCATTGATCTAACGATAATTCTTTTTCAATTGACTCAGAAAATGGCGGTTTGGGGAAAGATGAATCATAAGTGTCAGATTTTTGATTCGCAATTTCTGGGAGGAGCATCGCAGCTTCATCCCGATTAGCTTGCAGCACTCCCTCTTCATTATCCTTCGTTCTATCATTGACTGCACGTGTGGGACTTGATATCACATCCACGTCAGCAAGCATTTGGTCAAAGTCAAAATCATCATCGTCGTCGTCTTCCTCATTCTCATTGTTGAGGTAGGGCAAGTCGTCTTCTCCATCCGTGTTCTTCCCCGTGTTATCATCATCCAACCAATCCAGCATATCACGCGTCTCCTCATCATGTACGTGAAAGTCATCGATCATGGATAGAGTTCCTTCGTGGTGAAGATTGTTTGGTCGGTCGTCGTCGATCGGGGTGGGTGGTGGCAGTGCAGCAGCGGATGATGCGTCCACGGACGATGATATTGAAGACGTTAGCTCCATCGACAATCGGGATGTATCGGGAGTGACCGGAGGTGTCCCAAATAACGCATCAAAATCGTCTTCCTCCCCTTCCAATCGAGGCGTGGAGTTGGCGGCAGTAAAACTACTTCCAGCAACGGCAGCAGCAGCAGCAGCAGTGCTACTACCACCTGCCCTCGCCCCTTGGACGCGGTTGGCGGCGATGACTCCTCCAGGTGTGGAAACATCGTTCAAGATGTCATAATCAGAAAAGGTGGAAGTGAGAGTTTTTTTCCTCTCCGAAGATACACCGGGTGTGGATGCACCGAAGGAGAATAGATCTTCAAAGTCATCATCGTCGTCCTCCTCCTTGGCCATGGTTTGGTTTGTTTTCTTGTTTTTTTCTTTTTTTGCGTGTGCTTTTTTGCTTTTGCTGTTGTGGTGGACGGATTGGAAGCACACGTGGAACTGATTCTACCAGCGACCTCCAGCGACTTCAGCCAGAGGGACTGTTTATCTTGCTGCTCTCCCCGTTCGGAAGAATCTCAGGTGGGGCGGCGGGGAGGAGGATCTGGACCAAGCCAAAAAAGATCCTAAAGATTCCTGCATGCTGCTTCCCCAGCTGCTGTGCTGCTGCTTCTGCTGCTTCTGGGTCCGTCGGCGGATGGATCTTCCTCCATCCACCCACGCACCAAACATCACATGATTGTTAGTTTTATTTTCAGTCTAGATAATATTAGAACCATCTACTAGTAAATCGGCGCGCAACAACTATCCGCAACAACAATCCATAATCAATAATCATGGCTCCCGCTACAGAATCGACCAAGTTGGTCCAAGGTCGCAAGGAAGATGAGGAGAATATGCGCAGGTTGAAGGAGTACCAGCCGTAAGTAGTGTGTTCGAATTCAAGAAGGTTCAGGTCACACTGGGTTCGAAGAATATTATATTGTGATGTGAATCTGCGTTTGCAATTGCAATCAATGTTACTTAGTTATGTTGTCGAAGAATNATTAAATGATCATCACAGCTGGGCATTCTTCGTTACCTTCGGTGTATCTTTCATGGCACATTTCTCTCGCAAGTGTTACTCTACGGTCAAACGGCAACTCCAGAACAGTGCTGGCTATTCCGCCGTCATCCTTTCGGCGATGGACACTGTTTTCATGGGCACGTACGCAGCGGGGAACATTGTCTCTGGAAAGTTGGGTGATACCTTTAACCCCACGACCGTGTTGGCAATTGGATTGTTTGGAAGTGGAATTTGTCTTTTCTTGATCAACATCTCGCTTTGGTTTGATTTCCTATCCTTCAGTATGACTCTTGGAAACTTTTTCATCATTGGGGTGTACTTTTTGTTTGGCTTCTTTCAGTCGACTGGAGGACCTGTTGGTGAGTTATTCTACACTTGCAATTTTCCCTCTGATGTACAAATGGAAATAAATGCAGACTGACACGTTTTCCTTTTGTTGTCATTGGTCATTGCGATACAGGTACTGCCGTCATGGGCAATTGGTTCTGTGACAAGAAGTCTATCGAGAACCGCGGACTAATCTTTGGTCTCTGGACATGCCACCAGTATATGGGGGATATCACTGCTGCTGTTTGCACGGCTATTGTCCTTGGTGCAAAACTTGACTACACATGGGCCATTTTCATCCCTGCGTGCACGAACTTCGGATGGGGGTACCTGACCATGAAATTGATTGCCGATCCCGCCGATGTTGGAATTATTACACCTGAAGTAAAGATCCGCATGGAAAAGCATGCAGCGAAGAACCTAGAGTCTGGATCGACGGAAGTTGATGAAGGGCCGGCTCCCATCACCTACGCCGCCGCTTTCCGTATTCCCATGGTGGCGCAGTATGCCTTTGCGTTTGGATTTTTCAAACTCACCAACTACGTCCTCTTCTTCTGGCTCCCATACTTCTTGGGGAAACACTTTGACCCCGTTGCTGCCAATCTCATCGCCTCTCTTTACTCAGTGGGCATGATGCCTGGAGGCATTATTGTGGGATATGTTTCTGATCTCTTTGGAGGACGTCGTGCATCCGTGATTGGGACATTCATGACTTGCCTCTTCGTCTTCCTATTCATTTTCTCTCAGAAGTCAGAGGAACTCAACGCATATGCTCTTCTTGTCATGTTGTGTATCATGGGAATTCTTGTTGGAGGGTAAGTTTCAACTGTTCGCGTTATTTCTCAAATGCTACCGAATTTCAATTCACTCATTATTTACAACCGAACTGTTCTCCCTTCCTTCAGACCCAACAACATCATCACTTCTGCTGTTGCCGCCGATCTTGCATCCCATCCATCTGTGCGCGGCAACAACAAGTCCCTCGGAACAGTTACTGGTCTCATCAATGGATGTGGAGCAATCACTGCTTCGGTTGGACTCCTTGCTGTTGGTCCCCTTCAGGAAGCATTTGGATGGAGCTCCGTGTGGATTTTCCTCATGGGTTGCACTTTCACTGGTACTGCTCTCATGGGATCGAAGATTAAAGAGGAGCTTTTCCCCGCCGCCCATGGCTACAGTGAAGTGGAAGCCAACCTTGCAGTCTAATTTTGTTGGAAGAAATTCGTCTTTGTCATTTTCGTTGTCACTGCGTGTAACTTGCGCTTGAAGCCATCAGGTTGTGTGTAGAATGTAGATTGAGGATTGATTCTATCCAAGTACATAAATTAGGCCTCCGGTTGTTCAGCACAATAATGAAAGCGGCAATTGGGACCATCCTTAACAATAGTTTAGTTTATCAATCTCGATGAAAGTTGGTCCGCTCTTGCCTGAAAGATAGAGTAGAAGCAGTCTTTTGCCTACATCCCAGTTATCTTCATCCGTCTTGGCTTTGTCGTCTTCGAATTGGTCTTCTTGTTCTTAGATTTCTGTCCCTGCACATTAGGAGCAATGCTAATCTTCGATCTCTTTTGAGCTTTGTTTCCTGTCTCGTCATCATCAGCGTCAACCTTAGATTCTTGACCACGTTTGTTCCCCTTCTGCGATTGCCTCGTACTTTGTTGATTATTGTCATCTGCAACTAATTTAGCAGTGTCATCCTTAACATCACCGTGAATATTTTCTTCTTTTGGCTTGTCCTCCTCTCCCTTGCGCTTGTCGCTCAATTTTTGGATCTTGGCAACGTAAAATCCATCCATGTTGTGAACATGGGGATAGAAACGCCTTGTGAGTGCAACTGATGGGTGGAATCGTTTGTGTTCGAAGCGGGTGAAGCCGGGTTTTCCTGTAGAGAAGAAGAATTTGCATGGTTATGCATTAGCTTCGCGCACAACAGGCAAAAGTCGAAGGCAACCCACAGTAAAAGTAAACTCAACGTACCAAAATCTAGTCCTGTATCCACAAGCTTAACATCTCTCTTAGAAAGCAAATAATTCACCACCTCTTCATTTTCCGCAACCGCAACCGAGCAGGTACTATAAACCATGAACCCTCCTCCCTTCTTACTTTTGTGATTCAACGCATCAATTGCAGCCACCAGCAACTCCTTTTGCAAGTGAGCACAGCGCTGCACCTCGGGTATGGTCCTCTGAACCTTGACACTGGGATCTCGTGAAATAACACCCAGACCACTGCAGGGTGCATCAAGTAAAATGCGGTCAAACGAATTGCGCATTTGTGACCCAATCTTCCGTCCATCGTAGCAGCAGGTTACCACGTTTCGCACACCCAAACGATGCAAATTGGCGACGGTTGCCTTTTGACGTTCTGCTTTCAAATCGTTGGCAATCACTACACCCTTGTTGCGCATCAACTGCGAAATGTATGATGTCTTGCCGCCAGGTGCGGCACTCATATCTAGAACCCGGTCGCCTGGCTGGGGACCCAGGGCTATGACGGGACACATCGATGCCGCACTTTGAAGCATATAATGCCCAGCCAAGTATTCAGGAGTTGCGCCGATGGGTACTGTACTCTCATAGATTTTCAAGCCTACCTTGCTCCAGGGCGCTAATGGATCAAGGCGTACACCACGTTTCATCAAAGCTGCTGCCAAATCCTTACGACGTGCCTTGAGAGTATTCACCCTAACAACCAGTGGACGGGATTTGTCCGATGCTTCCAAAAATTCAAGGCATTCATTTGGACCAAACATGGATAAGAAATAATCTACAAGCTCCTGCAAGTATCCAAACAGCTCAGCCATGTCCTGTGCAAGACGTTCAATGTATTCCGAACGACTTCGTCCCGGCTCTCGACGTGTTTTGAAATCGGCCAACACCTCCAAAATATCCTCGATGCGCGTACGCAGTTCTGAGGGAGGGACTACACGATTCATATCATCCTCCAACTCCTCGTCGGTTGGTAGATGAAACACGGCCGTTTGCTGAGCTATGGTGCGTCGCATCTCCTGTTCTGCCTCATCCTGCTCGAGTTTCATTTCAGCGTCGATTAGACGAGATTGACGTTCCACCTCGAGTAATTCATCATCTCCATCATCATCAGGAGATTCCGCGTTGAATTCGTCATCATCACTTTGCTCTTCGTCCGAAGCAATAAGTGACATCTTTGACTGTTTCGGCTTGAGCCAGGTGGAATTCTCTACGCAGACGAGGTGGAGAAGAAATGAATATTGAGGTAGTGTTTGGTGAGAGTAGGTAGTAGTGAGAATCAAATAAAATTAATTACTCGCAGACGTACCATCGGTAAAGCCATTGTCTTTTGCATCAGAGCCGGTCGAGTTGTCCTCGTCACTGTCTTCGTCATCATCCGAGCTCATATCTTCGTCATCATTGTGAGGCGGCTGAGCCTTTATGAGTGGTGTTGGGATCACCTTCTTCATTTCATCATCTGATTCATCATCCTCTTCATCATCTTCTTCATCATCTTCTTCATTATTATTATCTTCTTCATCATCGTCATCATCATCGCTCTCCTCCTCATCCGAGCTTTCCGCCTTCTTGACATTACTTTTTGATACGTTTGACCTTTTTGGTGTTGGAGCAGAGAAATTCGATACCTTCGAGTCTCTATCCTCGCTTTCTTCCGACTCGTTTTCGCTGCCAGATTCTTCGTCTTCTTCATCATCTTCATCGCTACAACTTTCAGATTCGACAATTTCGTCCTCCTTCTTTCCTTTACGAGTTTCATTATTTTTTGCAATTGGTTTTCGAGCGCTATTTCTATTATTATTTGTTGTCCCCTTGATGCTGGCCTGAACAGTGGGTTTGGGTGCGGTTTTTTGAACGGTGGCTTTGGCTTTTGGAAGGGCTTTCGGTGTGGCTTTTGGAAGGGCTTTTGGAGGGGCTTTGGGGGCAGCTTTGGGCTCAGCAGCGGTGGCGCTCGCACTGTTTCCACCAGCCCGTTTGTTAGGAGGGGATAGACTGGCTATTTTCCGCCCAGATCGTAGTTTGCCGCCCATTGTTTTCAATGTGCGAGTTGATTGGGTGCGTTTTTTACTACTGCAATTGAATTCGCGGAATTCAAGTTAAGCTATGAGTATGAGGATAACGAATTCATGATGTGAACATGCACTTTTTGGACGGGCTCGTTTTCGGTGGTGGCGGAGTTGGGTCAGAACTCTATTTGGGAATTAATACTAAAAATACCGCGGAAATGATTAATTCTTATCGCAGATCCTCGCCAAGACCCGTCAACCTTCCACGTGTTAGTATCTACCTCAGTGCTTTGCTCCATCTTTTGTCTTTTGTCTTTTGCCTTCTCCATCCAGAGCTCCGAATATTGTTTATGTTTCGGCTGGTACTGCCAATACCAATTATTTCAGTTACCACATCGCGCTCTACATCCATCCAACTTCTCGTCTCATTGCCTCGCCATCGTAAACAGCTTTGAAGGTGTGGCACAGTCTCTTACACGCTGCCTCGTTTTAGTTTTATTACGCCTTTATTTTGCACACATCGTCTTTCATCAGCGCCATTTTTTATACCACACAGTGTTTGTCGTCCATCCTCTCCGCAACACTCAATAAAACAAATCAAAATAATGGACTATCACGGACAAAAGCTATCGGAAAATCTATTTTACTACATCATCCTTCTCTTTGGATCGATAGGGTGGATCTACGGTTATTTCCTCCAAGACTTCACCTATGTCTTTTACTCATGGAGTGTGGGAGTAATTATTAGCATCGTGCTTTGTGTTCCCGATTGGCCAATTTACAATAGACATCCAATTAAATGGTTGGAAAGTATACCGGATAGGAGTGAAGGAGGGGGCGAGTCGAAAAAGTCTAAATAAAATGAGGGATGGTGCGATGAGCGAGGAGAGGAGAGGGGGAGGGGTGAGCAAGAAGTAAGTTGTGAGGGCAGCGAGTTGGAATATGGCGACCTGAGTCGTTGGATAGATTGGGATACAAGTACAAGCACTCAACCTGCTAAGAGCAACAATTGAAACTGGGGACCGTAATTCGAATAAGATCCGAGTTTTCAACAGTAATCATGTCGATGAACTCTTCCACACTGTACTTGACATCACGTTTTTACATAATTTCTTGCATGTACAGTAGTTAGCAAGAAGATGCACGAACAATAAACACACTAATTACTAATTGAGGAATATTAATATTATTATTTACTCTCCAATAGTCTCCAATGTTAGTTTTCCTCGTACACCATGCACCTTTTATTACTTTTGATTTTGAGAGCCTCACTACTTTCACTTGTACGTTGTACGTACGTTTCTACAACAAAGTTTCCACAAAAACCAAAAACCAAAAACAGACCCGTGACCATGAAAGCCTACATCACCATATCCCACGGGGGCTCCCTCCTGGGCACACTTCGTCTCACATTACGCCCTGACATCGTCCCTCGCACTGTCGATAATTTCGTACATTTTCTCACCACTAAAACTGAGTCGTCTTCGTCGTCGTCGTCGTTTCCCACTCCTGGATATTGCAATTCCACCTTTCATCGCATCATTCCGAAATTTATGGCCCAAGGTGGAGACTTTATTAATCACAATGGCACCGGATCCACTTCCATCTTCGGTCCATCCTTCGCGGACGAAAATTTTCTCTTGTCGCACAGTCAGCGGGGAACACTCTCCATGGCGAATTCGGGTGCGAATACCAACGGTTGCCAATTTTTCCTAACATTTAAGCCCACGGCTCATTTGGATGGGGTGCATGTCGTGTTTGGGTATGTTGACTGGAGGGATGATGAAGAGAGTGCGGCGGTATTGGATAAATTGGAGAGAGTTAAGACGGATCGAAGGACTGATCGACCATTAGAGGAAGTCAAGATTGTGGAATGTGGAATTATCGATGATGATAGGAAAAGTTCAATGAAAGCCAGTGACACTAGTGGGGGAAATAAGTTGGTGGGAGAGGCGAAGAAGAACAACTTACTTCAAGCGTATGGAGAGGTCGATCAATCAGTAGTCACTGAAGCGGCAGTGGATGACGATGAAATTGATTTAGACGATGACGATGAAAAAGAAACTGAATCTGATGGTGGCAATCAATTGGATAATTCTTCGTCAAAGGTGGCGAATGATGCCGACGATGAGGATGAAAATGACCACGAACCAGCTGCCGATGACGGTGATCAATATCTGGGTGATGATTCAGAACTCGTTAGCCCTGCAATAGGAGGTAAGCTCTCCAAAAAGGCTGCACTCCAGAAGCGTCTAGCTGCTCTCCGCACCAAGATCAATCAATCACGAACGCTGAATCGACGCGAAGTCCACGCCGAGGCCACGCGTCTAGGTACAGAGGAGGCAAGCATGCAAGAACGGAAGCGCCAGAATAAGCAAGATAGAATAACAAAGCAAAAGGAGTATGATACCTTTGTGGTAGGAAAGCTACGTGAGGCCGGGGGAGAGGTATTGGCAGTGGAAGGCAAGGGGGGAAATGAACAAAAGAAGTTAGCAAGTCTAACTCAGCCGGCATATGACAGTGTCTGGGAAATGAATAAGCGTGCAGACAAACAGGAGAGATCACAGCACGGCCCAAATGATTATTACAACCCCGAGGGGCAGTATGCCAATTACGAACGAAATTTGAAGTCGGTGCGCCATGGCGCTTTGAGGAAAGGAGATGCCACAACTCTTGATTCGTATGACCCAACAGTAAAGAACCATCCAAATACAAACAATCACTCAAACAAGCAGTCGATTATTTCTGAAAGAGATGGTGCCAGACGACTTGCGAATGAAATGAAACGACGTGCGGAGAAGAAAGCGAATCAAAAGCGCAAGCTTGAGTTTGATGCTGTGGATGTCACATCTATCAATGAACGGAATAAGAAGTTCAATCAGAAAATTGGAAGAAACTTTGATAAGCACACGGCTGAGATTCGCCAGAATTTGGAGAGGGGCACAGCGCTTTAACATCCATTGATGAATGACATGTAGCAGAGTTTTTGGGGTAGGCTAATGATTTTGACCTATGCTGGTTACCATTATTTGTCTTGAGCTTTGTTATCATGACTTGCATAAAATCTTTCGCTTCCAAGTAGTTTGTAGCTGTTTGTGGTAGGTTATTCAAATGTCATTAATACTACTAAGAGCACAGTATCAGCATTGGCCAATAAGCTTCTTGACCTGAACATGATGTTGCCTCATTTGTATATGTACGCCATTGCATGATGAAGTGTACATGATGATGCTTCATCAATGAATCATGATGTATGGATTGCACAACATTACTTCTCTTACTGACAGTATGGATTCTAGGGGGTGTGCTGAAATAAATTCCCTCAATAAGGCTAGGTGGCATTCTCATAGATTCTCATACTATGAGTATGATGGAAGAGGCATACAACCCAATCATTTCCTGAAAGCATAGAATACCTCCAAAAGAACTAATTTAGAGATAGAATTCATTTACAATTTACACAGAGTTCTTGTGTATAATTTTCTTGATTATTTTGGCTTATGTGGTCTTGCACATGCTTGTGTGCTCTTGTGAATAGCTGTGCATGGTTGTTCAATTCATTTTTAAGTGAAAAAATGATTTTAGGAATTCTCCTAGTTTGTTATTTACCCAACTTTTTCTTTACTTTTTCTAAGCCTAAAACAGGTAATCCTGGGCAAAACTGAGTAATTTCCTTTTTTACCTTTTTTAGTCGGTAAAAAGGTTTACCCACACACCTTTCAGCCTGGGTAAAGCAATAAAGCCCTTGGAACGAATAAAATTGGGTTAAATTGGGTAAAACTGGCAAATATGCAATTCATTCACTTTAAAACTACTTAAAGCATAGTTCTGAATGTAACTACACTGTTTAAGCCTAGTACTCATCATATCCAATACACAACTGCCCTTCATGGAAATAGTGTGTATGATAGTGGTGAGTTGTTCATTGGGTTCACTGGTCCTGACAACTGACACTGACAATGTAACTTCATACAAAGGGTTTTATCCTGTAACCAAAATAAACTTTTACCACAAACATACCATCTTTTGCAGTTAACTCACACAACAACTTTGCCGGATGGCCCAATATGGTTGTGTCAAATCCGGATGACATGGCTTTTATCTGATCAGTGATTAGTTTGAGACATTTATGTTCATCTTGAAGTTTATCTCGAGCAGTCTTTTTGCTGAACTGTCCAGAACCATATGAAAGATTTGGAATGTAGCCAATATTGTTGTGGCCTGATGTATCACCAGCAATGAAATGAATCCATGGTTTTACTGTAACATGTTTTCCCAATATTGTTGTATCAAAGCCGGACGAGATGGCTTTTATCTGATCAGTAATTAGTTTGAGACATTTATGTTCATCTTGAAGTTTCTCTCGAGCAGTCTTTTTGCTGAACTGTCCAGAATTATATGAAAGATTTGGAATGTAGCCTAGAACTGCATAAAATTTGTCTGAACTTCGTGCGGTCTCATTGAAGAATGAGAATGTCATCACAAAAGGTGCACACGAGAGTGATCCGTGAAGATCAGTGTGCGTTTTATCATAGAAGCACACTAATGCTAAGGGAAAGACATTTACTGCATCCTTGCAGTAGAAGTCGCGTGCTGTGTTCCATAATGCACCAGTGTGGATTTCATGAATGACAGTATTTGTTGTTGTTGATTTGCCCGAGAACAAATCATATCCCGGTGCAAAATGCTTGGTGTTCATTCGTGTTGTGTCATGCAGCATAGATAGAATTACTGCTTTGACGTTAAATATTGGGACAGATACAATTGATGAATCAGTCAATTCGACTTGATGAATAATTGGTTTCAGGTGATCCAAGTTATACAGNCAACACCTCGGTGCAAAGACAAAATATGTTGCAAATGGATGCCAAACTTTACACCGGGAGGAAGATTCATTGATTCATGAGAAAATGTAATTGCATTATTGGTTGATGCAGACGTGGTAAGTTGTTGGTCATCGGCTGTGTCAAAAAAGTCAACGTCACAGCTGTAGTTGTTATCATTGTCAACAGAAGAAGCGTGGCTTGTATCGGTGAAATGAACATTGCTGTTGTGTGATGTTATTGACGATGACAGAGACGCATTCACTGATAAACGATTGGTATGTGAACATTCACCAGATATGTTGGGTAGCAACATTGACTGAAAAATCTGTTTGGCACGTTGAGCATTGGTGGGTGGTCTTAAATGTGACGTTCTTTGTTTCTTTGGTGATGATTGATTAAATAATTTGTTCTTGCCGCAGTTGGATAGATGCATCGACAGAGCTCGCCACGAGCGGTACATCCCACAATTGCATCTTGGGCATGTTTCGGGTTGAATGAACAATTTCTTCGCCATCATAGTGGATTTAAATTAATGGATTTTGAATGCACATTATAGAAATAATGACAATGATGAAAAGATGATTAGTTTGGTGGCACAGATGGCGCCAAAAATATTTTCAAGGGAAAGAAATAAGAAAAAAGAAATGTTGTACAGAGTGAGGATATATTACATTTGAATTGACGTTAGAGTTTAAGTGTTAGCGTAGAAAAGTCATCGTAAGAATTAGCACGTAACAGTCACATTTCAGAAAAAAATGTTTGAATTCAAATGAGTAGTAACAACAATGGAAGGTGAAAGGGACAACAATTATTGTAGCAACGAACATGAAAAATGAAATTTTAATGAACATCACTTGAAGAAACAACCATTGAACCATGACCATTAAAACATCAAATTAAACAATTCCAGGACTTGCGCATGTCCATTGTGAAGGTGACCGGTAAGA